>OOFE01020736.1:18928-33161 GCA_900323365.1 Monocentris japonica | reverse complement strand
CCTATGGCGGTGCTACGTTGGAAGTCACTGAGCTCTTCAGTACGGCCCATTCTCCTGCCAAATGTTTGTCTATGGAGATTTCATGCCTATGTGCTGGATTTTATGCACCTGTTAGCAATGGGTGTGGCTGAAACACCTGAACACAATAATTAGTAGGGGTGTCCACTGACTTTTGGCCAGATAGTGTATCTGTATTTGTCCATGTTCTTTGTTTGGGATATCGTCATTAAAAT
This sequence comes from Monocentris japonica, assembly GCA_900323365.1. Taxonomy (NCBI): domain Eukaryota; kingdom Metazoa; phylum Chordata; class Actinopteri; order Trachichthyiformes; family Monocentridae; genus Monocentris; species Monocentris japonica. Next base: position 32,928 of record OOFE01020736.1, on the reverse strand, counting down.
TTTAGATAAGGATTTTGTAAGGTTATTCTTCTACAGGTTATTCTGTATGAAATAATGACCACCCCCTGTGGGGTTCAAGCTTGTTTTTCCCCCAGAAATTCTAGAACTGAAATAAATGAATATAGCGCTGTAAATAAGCTTCCAGTGCCTGAATGGAAAAGTACAACGAAAACCCTGTTAGCTTTCCGGGGAATCTATTGTAATTCTCTCCATAGACGCAATAGGGTGCACTCGCAGTTTAAACCATATACCAGTAACTGGACCTTTTTCATTGTGGTGTGTACATGGTGCAGCATGTTGCTACTGTTGTTACTTGTAAAGCGAGGCTCTCTTACAATACTTGTAAACAGTCTTTGTCTTGGCAATTGCTGTTTTCTTAATTGGAATCCCCAAATGCTGCCACACAGCAGACTTAAAGCTTGACTGAATGTCCTTGATTTATTTTGCCTGAGTCCATCTTGGAGCCTACTATGTCTACACAGTAGTGAGTTGAGCTGGACTCACCAGAAGTGTGATGACCCAAGGTAAAACTTGCTAGCTTTGCACTCTGGTGTTCAAACAATGCAAGTAAATGCAAAAGGCCATTCTGAATGTAATTTCTTGGATATTAAACTGTAGCTGAGTAGTTTTTCACCTCCATGCTGCATATCAAAATGTTGTCAGACTAGTTATATCCTTAATTGTTTCTCTTAATTCTACGGACTGCTCCTTGGATGTCATGGTAGAGTTTCTGCTCTGACATGCACTGTCACCTGGGGGACTATCGAGGATATGTTTCATTCTACATCATGTCCAGTCATTGTAATTGGCCACAGGTGGACTTCAATCTTGTTGTAAAGACATGTCACGAACATTGGGCCTCATTCACGAAACGTGTGTACAATCAGATTTGATCGTAAAGCGTTCATATGAACGTTTCTACGAACACAGTCTCATTTATCATTTTGTTCGTATCTATTTTGTTCGTATCTATTTTTGTTCGTATTGGCACGATCAAAACCTACGAGTGTTTGGAAACATGCAGGAAGGCTCTTAGAATGCTTATTCTTTATGAAAAATCAATTACAGTAGTGCCAAACCTCATTAACAACAACAAGATGTTTCAGTGGCCTTGTAGGAAAAAAAAGACCTAATAGGCTGCAATGGTGTATTTGCTGAACAATACAAGATTATCAAACTTGTAATGGTTTGATTACATGATAACAAATACAATTACATAGTCCTACCATCTGATGAAGATGCAGCCTGGATTTGATCTGTGTCCAACTCCAATGCCGACTGGACACCCGACAGTGAGGTCTCTCCTATTGATTGATCCTCTGATCCATGTCGGATAGCGCCTCAGTGCGCTGCCGTCCTCCTGTGGCTGATAATACGCGTCTACTTCTCCTTATACTTTTTTTGTAATCTAATTTCATGTGGAACCATTATTTTTTGACCTCAGCTACAGTGTGTGTTTCTGCTGAATATTTTGCCATGCTTTACTTTTATCAGTTCTTGTGACTCCGCTGCTGATGCTTCTGAAAACTGTTGTTTTTTTCTCATGCACGCATGAGCGCAACACTTCAATTTCGGATTCCGCAAAGTTCCTCTTTTCCTCCATGATTTACTTGCACATGACCCTTCAGTCTGCAGCCTTTTACGGTGTTGAACAGGGCGTTTACCTGTGCAAATCGGCTTGAACAGGCACTCGCATCCAATTTACGAACGATTGGCATTCATTGTCTGATACACCTGTTCTTCGCACAGATCAAGGTTTCCCGCATGTTTCATGAATCCCATGTTGGTATTTTCATACGCACATAAATACGAATGATTTACGGAGAATTTCAGAAAAGTTTTGTGAATGAGGTCTATTGAGAGGAATGTTGGGGCCCCTTAATTGCATTAAATGAGTGGCATTAAATGCAGGTTGAATACATTTCAGCTTTTAATTTTTAAATAATTTTTAAGTATTTGTAAATTTAAAATAATCCACTATGGTATAATGTGTTACTGTGTATAAATCAGCACAATACTAATTTAATCAATTTTAGTTAAATTCTGTAAATGGAAGCTTCTCCTCCCCCATGTCAATACCTACAGGGATCATGCTCACTTCTTCATATCAGATTTGCATGACCAGATCTGGCATGTCAAGCAATGTGTTATCAAAGTAGTAACATAATATTCAACACCATTGTTCACCAATTAGTTGTCAATGAATAAAGTGAATGCCATTGGTCCTACATGCTACTGTTTCATTCACTTAACCCTCTTCTGTCCCCCTCTGCTTTTACCCTTCTCACTTGCTCCCCACCCCACCATCCTCCTCTCTCTTTTTGTCACTTCCTCCCCCAGATGGTAGTGAAGACCTACATGGATATGGATCAAGACTCTGAGGAAGAGAAGCAACAGTATCTGGGTCTTGCACTCCACCTGGCCTCAGAGTTCTTCCTCAGGAACCCCAACAAGGACGTACGCCTGCTGGTGGCCTGCTGCCTAGCAGACATCTTCAGGATCTACGCCCCCGAGGCCCCCTACACCTCCCACGATAAACTCAAGGTTAGGAAGGACAGAACTGACCCCAGACAACTGTTGGAAATCCCCCAGGGATAGTACTCAATAGTTCAGCCTCACTCAGTCATTAGTCAAGCATAGTCATTGGCAATCCCATGACAAAACCTGCTCTGGAAAACTGGTCTGCTGTGAGATTTGGGTCTAAGTGCCAGACTTTGTCTATGCCTATATTCTTATGCTGAAAAGTCAGCAACGTTAAATATCAAGATAATAGTTTATTATAATATATGAAATAAACATGTTCTTAATTATTTTCATTATTTGTATAGCCATTAATTAATTACAGCCTCAAAGGACTTCACCATGCCCACATTATGAAAACAATAACTGAAAAACAAAAGGTCAACAGAGGACAAGGGAAAAACTCACGAAAACCCAATTTAAACTTCTTAATTTGTGCTTTAATCAAAGCTCCAGTTATAGTAGAAAGAGGTCTATACAAAATAAGTGTGTTGACTTTTTTAAAGGGTAGTCTATTTCTTCAGTGTATCCTGTGATTTTAAAAAAACAACATAAAAATAAAGGTGACCTCCTTAATATTACCATGGTCAGATTTGCAATGTTCCCATGGAGCAGGGCTGTGATGAAAACATGGCTGGCATTGCAAACTGCAATGTCCAAACTCTGGACAAATTCACTTCTGGAGCCCTTGCTATGACAGCTCCTTCGGTAGAACCAAAACAGTACATGTTCAACATGACAACAACCAAAGATTTTATACAATCACATGCTTAATGTTTCACCATGTCTCTTTAGTCTTTTCCTGTTTTCATTATCTGCAGGACATCTTTCTGTTCATCACAAGACAGCTAAAGGGACTGGAAGACACCAAGAGCCCTCAGTTTAACAGATACTTCTACCTGCTGGAGGTAAGGTGCTAATTTGGAAGGAGGGAGGAGGGGCGAAAGATGTAGGGAGGTGGGTTGGTTAAGGTGTGTAATAGTACAGCTAACAACTGCTGAAGCCTCAAGTTAAATAGAGCTCCCACCTACTGAAGGTGTGGGAAGTGGAGTGAGTGTTTTGGGTAAGCTAAAGACATTTAAAAAACACTAGGAGCCCTCAGTTTAATTGATACTTGTACCTGCTGGAAGTGCAGGACAATGAGAGGAAAGAGGTGGAAGGAATACGGGAAAATGGTACAGCATTGCCAGAGAAAAGGCACGAAAGGAGGAAATGGCAAAGGGGATTGGTGTTATTGGGGTGTGGCGTAAGGCACAGTACAACAGATACTTTTACTGTTTGTGTGTGTGTTGGGGTGGAGTGTAGGTTACAGGTGATGAGGATTGCAGGTGGAGGAATAACTTGATTGTTGATTTCTGGTGTGTCACTGTAGAACCTGGCATGGGTGAAGTCCTACAACATCTGCTTTGAGCTGGAGGACTGCAACGAGATCTTTATCCAACTTTTCAAAACACTCTTCTCTGTCATCAAGTAAGGCCCTCGGCATCTCCTGCTGTTTTTTTTTTTGTTTATTTTTACAACCCTTAATCACAAGACATGTCTCAAAGGACTTTACAGAGAAACTCCTAGAGCTAGCTCGTCAGTGATAAAACACAAAACAAGAAACAAATTTAGAACACAAGGAAGACAGAACAAAAAATAGCATGTTAAAGACATCAACAAGCCTACCAACCAATCTAACCTAACCAACACCACCAGCCTCAGACCCTCAGAGAACCAAAAACTCCCAAGAAAACTTTATTAGGAATTCTCGCCATCTTTTATACACATTTCCATCACTCCCTTCCCTTACACCAACACACCCCTTTTTGTAGCCCTTGAATTTACCTGTCCCATTCAGATCGGCCCCCTTTTACACCTTGTATTAACCTGACATTAAAATGCATCTCCACTATACTCACTTCCTTGAATAATATGTCCATCCTTTAAAGCTGACAGGATCCATACGATACACCCTGATACATTATTCACAGAAATAGGTGACTGGATCTTTGATGCCAAATCCAAGCCAGTAACCCAGCACACATGTTAATGACATATTCCTTCCTTTCACTTTCTCTCTCTCTCCCAGTTTCATTAGATAACACTCAAGTTTAAAGCGTTTCGCTCTTTTTTTCCTCCATCTCTAGTGTCTCTCTGTCTGATGCACCTTTACCTTCCCCCACAGTAATAGCCATAACCAGAAGGTGCAGATGCACATGATGGACCTGATGAGTTCTATCATCATGGAGGGAGACGGAGTCACACAGGAGCTGCTGGATACCATCCTCATCAACCTTATCCCTGCACACAAGGTGGGAAAGTCTAGTAACAGGTCTGGAAAGTCTAGCAACATGTGGAAAACAAATTGGATTATTATGAGGTCTTGAAATGTTTGAGAATTGCACAAAGTATCTGAAATGGTATCTAAAAATTTTGTTGTAGGAAGCTTGTATACATTATTCTACAACACACACACAGTTAGTTGGACTAATCCATGTTAAACTATCCCCGGTCCAGAATCTGAACAAGCAAGCGTATGACCTTGCCAAGACTCTGCTGAAAAGGACCGTCCAGACCATAGAGACATGTATCGCTAACGTGAGTACCAGCTAGCATTCTGCTCTGGATTTCTTCTACCTGTTTCAGTCGTTCACTCTTGGTCTACCTCAATCTCTTTTGTTTCTCTTGCTTTTTTCCTCAATCTGTCTAGTTACATTGTTTGAGTCTTTCTCTCAATCTCTTCATTTCCTCCCTCAGTTCTTCAACCAGGTGTTAGTGATGGGCAAGTCATCAGTCAGCGACCTATCAGAGCACGTCTTTGATTTGATCCAGGAGCTGTTCGCCATCGACCCTCTGCTGCTTACCTCTGTCATGCCTCAGCTGGAGTTCAAACTCAAGGTTAAAGACACACAAAAACACAAACGCACACAAAGTCAGCAAATTGTATTGTTTATCCTGCGCTCCTCCTTCTCAGTTGGTCAAGTTCATGCGTTTTGTGTTTGCAGAGCAATGATGGTGAAGAGCGTCTAGCTGTGGTACGGCTGCTAGCTAAATTGTTTGGGGCCAAAGACTCTGAGCTGGCCACACAGAACAGACCCCTGTGGCAGTGCTTCTTAGGACGGTGAGTTACACAGATGCACGCACACACAGTTACATTCGATTGTATTTGCTCAGTCATTTGGTTAGTGATTCACTAGCTCCAAGCATGATGTGTAATTCAGTTGAATTCATGATGTCTATAATGGATGTTTTCCTCCTTCCTCTCCAGGTTCAATGACATCCATGTTCCAGTGAGACTAGAGTGTGTTAAGTTTGCCAGCCACTGCCTCATGAACCACCCAGACCTGGCCAAAGACCTCACAGGTGTGTTTTTGCATGTGTGTTTGTATTCACGTGTTTGTCTTTGTCTGACCTTGCTATATCTCTTTCTGTCTGTTCTCCTCCTCCTCCTCTGCATTGACCCATTAGAGTACCTAAAGGTGCGTTCCCATGACCCAGAGGAGGCCATCCGTCATGATGTCATTGTCACCATCATCAACGCCGGGAAGAAAGACCTCAACTTGGTCAATGACCAACTTTTGGGCTTCGTACGGGAGAGGACCTTGGACAAGAGGGTGAGACAGACATCCACAACATCGCTCATACACACGCCATGCATCACTCACACACAAATCAATTAAAAACGGGCAGGAAATGCATCAGAAGCTTGTTGGGTATTAGCCCAGTGCATCGATTGGGCTGCCAACTCTGCCATTCACATTTTTGGTAGTGAGTGTAATTTAATGCTACCTCAGTCTGAATAGCCATGGTCTTTAAGACAAGTCAGATTTCCATTTATTAATCCCTGATCACATATTACCCACATGCAGTTAACATGCAGTTTCTACAGTGAGGAAGACACCTATATTGTAACACACAATAAACTTCATATGATCGGACCAAGAGGGCATGCAACGATACTGGAATTCACCATAACATCATTTTATTTATTTTGTCCTGCTGTCCTCCCTGACCTCTGTTTCTCATCTCTCAACCCTCCCCTTGTAGTGGCGTGTGCGTAAGGAGGCCATGATGGGACTGGCCCAGCTTTTTAAGAAATACTGTCTGCACCATGAGGCGGGGAAAGAGACAGCCCTGAAGATCAGCTGGATCAAAGACAAGTTGCTGCACATCTACTACCAGAACAGCATCGACGACAAGTGAGCACACTTGTGGTCTCTTACAATTGCTACCATACATTGAATGATGTCTTGTAGAGTGAGACTATAGGAAAGATGGAAAGGATCGTAATGGAACCGAGTGTAATACAGTAGCTAAGCTTAGTGACTAAAATACCCAGATCTACACCGATTAACTGGCAATAAATGTCAAGCTTGTTGGTGTAATACAAATTTGTGGGCTTCCACAGGTTTTCCTCATTGATTCACAAGCTCCCTTATTTCAATAGGTTATTAGTGGAGAAGATCTTCGCCCAGTATATGGTCCCTCACAGTCTTGACACAGAGGAGAAGATGAAGTGTCTGTACTACCTGTATGCCTGCCTGGACACAAACGCTGTCAAGTCAGTAGATCTGTATATTCATGCATCTCTACAAAACACACACCCAGATCTTAGATCCTACACATGAACACCGGCCTGTATGTTTGAACCAGCGGTACATGCAGTCATATTGTCTATTATTTTATTCCTTACGCTATAAACACACTGTACAACAACAAATTAACTACACACTGCTCTACAAAACACAAAACTGCACACTAGCAAGGTACACTTCACAATAACTACACATAACATAAGCACAAACTACACACTAACAGCTGAATGAGCACAGCACCACAAGCAGAGTAAATTCATTTCCCCCTTGCCAACTTTTCTTTCACGTGTTTCCTCTCTCTCTAATTCCTCCCAGGGCTCTAAATGAGATGTGGAAGTGTCAGAACATGCTTAGAGGCCTGGTCAGAGAGCTGCTGGACCTCCACAAGCTGCCTGTGGTAAGTCTAAACACACACAGAGACACACTGTAACACACACACACCCTGTCACACAAGCATCCCTCCACCTCCTTCACACACAGATCTAAGAGTCCCAGCTCACATGCTGTTTGTATGGTCCATGATCCACCATCTTTCTCTCTCCCTCGGCAGTCTGAGGCCAATAACACAGCCATGTTTGGGAAGCTGATGACCATTGCTAGTGAGTTGGAAACACACACACAAATGCATACGCAGCCGTAACTTCCATGTTTTACATACGTTTTAATGCACTGTGTCCTCATACACATTATACATGTTTATTCCTCTTTTATCCTCAATGTGTGTGACTCGCTAATCCTAACTCTACGTTTCCAGAAAACCTGCCAGATGCGGGCAAGGCTCAGGACTTCATGAAGAAGTTCAACCAGGTTCTCGGTGAGGACGAGAAGCTCCGAGTCCAGCTGGAGACACTCATCAGCCCAACCTGCTCTTGCAAACAGGCCGAGCTCTGTGTGGTGAGAGGATACTGACATCAAATATACACACATCTTGCATACACACTCACTCACACACATAGGCCACACAGGCTGCTATACTTGTGGGGACTAAGTTGAGTCCTGGAGAGTGTGTGCGCCTGCCTGCCTGCCTGCGTGGCAGGTCTTCACTTTGAAAAGGGGCCATTTTATGATAAGGATTATGGTAGTGAATGTAGTCAATGGAAGGACCTCCTAGATTTAGTGCATCCACATATGCAGCTATATACACACACATCCACTAATGGTGGTATTTATGGCGTATTGCTATCTGTGCAGAGAGAGATCACTCGGAAGCTGACGTTCCCTAAGCAGCCCACCAACCCCTTCCTGGAGATGGTCAAGTTCCTGCTCGAGCGTATTGCCCCCGTCCACATTGACTCTGAGGCTATCAGGTCAGTAAAACACCTGGCACATCTAACACACTAAATATTGCAACTCACTTTCATTCTCTCAATTTCTCAAAAAAGGTTCAAGTTATTGCTACATGTTTAGTATACTCAAGGAATAAAATGGATTAAAGTTGTGAAATGTGTAAGAGTAGACAGTATTTCCTGTCCCATGAGATTTAAATGTCTCTTTGCGCAGTACACCAAAACGGGGACAGTCATAGAATGACACACCAGCCGTACATGGTCTTTTCCAATATTCCAGTGAGATAAAGCTGTATGTACTCCCCTTGTCTGTGTGATTGTGTAACACTATCAACCAGCAGGCTTTTCTCATTCAGTGAGACACCTACTGGTGGTTACATGTAACTGCAGGCCTCAGACAGTACAGGTTTAACCCGTTCTACTCAATGGAAAAACACCATGAGAGAGGAAATATTTATACTGAATGACTCCTAGTGTCTAAGTTATTCAATCCAACTAATTTTTTGTATCTTTCACAAATATTATTTTGTTGTCTAAGATATCTTAACAGTGTTAAATTTTCTTAATTGGTAGAAATGTGACTAGATTTGTTTAATATAGGGATGTGATTGTTTACAATGTTCTCTTTCAGTGCTCTGGTGAAGCTGCTGAACAAGTCCATTGAGGGCACGGCTGATGACGAGGAGGAGGGGGTTACCCCTGATACGGCCATCCGCTCTGGCCTGGAATTACTCAAGGTAGAGAGCATGGGAAAGCAAGTAGGCTGTACAGAGGAAAATTAGGAAATTGGCGAAGAATAAGTGGTTGAAAGAAGGCGCAATGAAGAAGTAGTAGTTGTGGGCAAGATTCCTTCTTCTGTTGTCTACTCTGGACTGGGCTAACAAGGATATTTGGATTAACTCATTATAGAGGGATTGGGCGAGAGTGAAGTCACAAGAGCTGAAAAGGCAAAATCTTCACAAGGCTGGATGGTACATTTTTGGAGAACTATTCAGACTGATGAACAAATGAATGGAAGAAATAGATTAATCATCTTCACTCTACTTCTACACTCATCTACAATCTGTTCTAGGTCCTGTCCTTCACCCACCCCACAGCATTCCACTCAGCAGAGACCTATGAGTCTCTGCTCCAGTGTTTGAAGATGGAGGATGACAAGGTGGCTGAGGCAGCCATCCAGATCTTCAGAAACACAGGGCAGAAGATCGAGACAGAGTTGCAGCAGATAAGATCGTAAGAGATGAATGGATGGATGGAGAGATGGAGAAATTACAATATTTTGGAGTGAAAATGTAAAATGATAATATAGACAAATAATCATAAAGTTGCACATGTTTATCATGCAGTAGGACCACTGTATATGTGGATCAATAGACCACTTGGAATGCATAGATGTTCTTAACGTCCATTTCTCCATCAGGACTCTGATTCCCGTCCTGCATCAGAAAGCCAAGCGGGGTACGCCCCACCAGGCCAAGCAGGCCGTCCACTGCATCCATGCCATCTTCAACAACAAGGAAGTACAGCTGGCACAGATTTTTGAGGTACAAGACTATTTTCTAACCTCCTGACTCACCAGGATTGTACCTTTTTACTACAGGTAGAAGACAATGTTTTAGCATCTCACATCTTTCTCTTTGTCTCCTCGTCGTCTTTCCTGTATCTTCTCTTTTCTTGAATTGACTCCTGTCTCGATTCTTCTTCCTCCCATTTTTCCCTCTCCCTCAGCCTTTGTCACGTAGTCTAAATGCAGACGTCCCAGAGCAGCTGATCACTCCTCTTGTGTCCCTGGGCCACATCTCCATGCTGGCTCCGGATCAGTTTGCCTCGCCAATGAAGTCTATTGTGGCCAACTTCATTGTCAAGGACTTGCTGATGAATGACAGGGTGGGTGGAGATGAGGATCAAACCGCATAGGAATAGGCGCATGTGCATCTATGAACACATGCATGCACTTACACACATATTACGCACATATTTTTGCATTCCCATCGATGTATCCAGAATTTGTATCTCCTAACAGATATACACAAAACAATCCAGTCATGGATAAATGGAGACCTGATGGAATCTCCTCTACTGGTATAGCCACAGAAGTGTGTGTGTGTGTGTGTATATAGAAATAGAAACAGTAATGTAATTGTGATGTTGCTCTATGTCTCCAGTCTATGGGGAACAAGAACGGGAAGTTGTGGACGTCTGATGAGGAAGTCTCGCCTGAGGTTCTCGCTAAGGTAAGAGCTGCACAGGTTTTATTTCACCTCTAGTCCAGCCTGCATTCGCTGAATGACTTGGATCAGTCGTCTTTACTTCACGTTTGCTCTACTTTACTGATGAAGTCATGCTCATGTATTGATGGCAAATATTTGCTTATGGCTTGTATTTTGGTAGTAAAAACAGAAGCCTTTTGTTGTAAAAATGCAGCGGTACAACTTTCTCTTAATTATTTATCCTCCAGGTGCAGGCCATCAAGCTGCTGGTGCGCTGGTTACTGGGAATGAAGAACAACCAGTCCAAGTCCGCTAACTCCACCCTGCGCCTGCTCTCAGCCATGCTGGTCAGTGAGGGAGACCTCACAGAGCAGAAGAAGATCAGGTAACTCTGGGGTTAAAGGTCACTGTGCTGGGGTTAAAGTTGAGCTATTTGAGGATTAAGTTCAAATGGAATGATTGTGCTAGTTACAAATTCTTGTGTTTTATCTTAAGTTTTTCTTTACTTTCTGCACTCCCCCTCTATCCCTTTGTCGTTTCTTCCTCCCTGCAGTAAGTCAGACATGTCTCGTCTGAGGCTGGCTGCAGGTGGAGCCATCATGAAGCTGGCCCAGGAGCCCTGCTACCATGATATCATCACACCCGAACAGTTCCAGCTCTGTGGCCTTGTTATCAATGTCAGTATGCAGTGCGTGTATGTGCATGTGTCGAGAAGTCCCATCTTGACTACAGTTTTTGCAATATTCACATTAATGTAGAGTATATGTGTGCATGCAGAATATCATTTTTTTCCACCCATTAGCAATAGTTTGCATACACCCTTTCTACCATCTTCACTCTGCTGTATGAGCCAGTGAATTTCTTCTTATAATATTCATTTAGTCTTGTGTAAATCCTTCCTACATACAGGATGAGTGCTACCAGGTTCGTCAGATCTTTGCCCAGAAGTTGCACCTGGCTCTAGTCAAACTGCTGCTGCCCCTGGAGTACCTGGCTGTCTTTGCCCTGTGCGCCAAAGACCCCGTCAAGGAGCGCCGTGCCCACGCCCGACAGTGCCTCCTCAAAAATATCACCGTCCGTAGAGAGTACATCAAACAAAACCCGCTTGCTCACGGTTGGTCAAGTACACTTGTAATAAGTATTTTTTTGTGGTTTGACTGTGCACTGCTGTTTTCATTGTAGCCACTTAAAGGCTATAATAGAACATAACTTAAACTTTTTAAATGGGGTCATGAGGAAGGATAAGCAAATGGGTGTTACTTCTCTCACTTTCTCTCTGTCTCCCTCTCCAGAAAAACTTGTGTCCCTCCTTCCTGAGTATGTGGTTCCCTATATGATCCACCTGCTGGCCCATGACCCAGACTTCACAAAGCCACAGGAATATGAACAGCTCAAAGACATCAAAGAGTGAGTGTACACACATTAGGTTTACTGTAATTGTGAGCAGTGTTACTCAAACAATGTGATATATTCCTCTTTACTCTTTACTCATTTCAAAAGTAATTATTACTCCCTGGAGAAGTAATTTGTTACATTACTCGTTATATTGTGTGACGTCTGGGAATAAATCTGGCTATTAAATTTAAATGTGATATGAAGGGGATGATAAGAAAAGTAAGGTAACAATTTATTTCTGATATTATTACTGAAAATGAAATGGTAATTCGTTACACTACTTGTTACTGAGGAATATAATAATATTACTATAACTTACCGCCCATCACTGCTCATGAGTGCTTTTTATTGATCTTTATTTATTTACTTTCTTCCTTCCTTTCCCTTCAATGGTTTTCAAGGTGAGGGTTGAGAAAATCCTCACTTTGGAGGATCACCTACATCTTTCTATCCTTGTGAGGACATTTTGTACATGAAATTATAGCCCTACAACAATAGGGAGCCGAAGCAGAAGTTTACCAAGACCACCCACTGGTTTGCTAGTGGCTAGTAAGAGAGGGGACATGTCTTATATCAACTAAATGAAGGAATAGATTTTGTTGAAAATCACCAAGCAGCACTCCATTATCATTATATAAGCAATCATAATATAGACAATATCTGAAATTTGTGTTGAAAAAATGTGTGTGCAGGATAGTGAATGAATAAATATCACCTCATTCAATGACATATAGAAGTTTTCTTATATCAAGTAATCTGTTAGATGGGCAGAAGTGAACCAGAGGTGGACAGAAATCACATCAACTTCAGCTCTTTATACATAGAACTGTATTGTGTGTGTGTGTGTAGGTGCCTGTGGTTCATGCTGGAGGTACTGATGACCAAGAATGAGAACAACAGCCACGCCTTTCTGAGGAAGATGGTGGAGAACATTAAACAGACCAAGGATGCACAATGTCCTGAAGACACAAAAGCCAACGAGGTACGTTCATGTGCACTCGCACACAAAAAAACACGCCATGGCAAAAAAAAATCCAAAAAGGTCAAGGAGGGGAGCACACAGACATCAAATAATCTAACTATCCTAATCGTCTGTCTTGTGTTGCTGTGGTTACAGAAGCTGTATATTGTGTGTGATGTCGCTCTCTTCGTCATCGCCAACAAGAGCACTGCATGCCACCTGGAATCTCCAAAAGACCCCGTCCTACCTACCAAGTTTTTCCTCTTGCAGGACAAGGCAATACACACGCACACACACACACGCACACATTTTCTGTTCTTGTGGGACAGAAATTTAAAAAAAAATTAACAGTCTAAAAAATACTAATGTCATCCATAAACAACCTTTTCCTCATGGAGATGAGAAAAATGTCCTCACTCTTCTCTTCCTGGGGATGATTTACACCCACTCAAGGGTAGATAAATATGGCCACACGTAAATTTAAAGATTAATTCCACTCACAAGGGAAGGAAACACTTGACCATTGTGCAACATTTACATGGTTCAGCAGTCTGTGCTAATCAAGGGTTCTTCCTTGTACTTCTGCTCAACAGGACTTCAAAAATGACAAAGACTATCTGTCTGCAGAGACAAGACAAATGCTGCTCACTGGCAAGGTAAATGCATTTATTAGTTTTGTTGAGTCAAATGCCTTCTGTTGTTGCTTTTCTTTTCTTCCACCATGGTCTCTTGAAATAGGAACATTGGGCCTCATTCACAAAATGTGCGTACGATTGGATTTGATTGTAAAGCGTTTGTATGAACGTTTCTACAAACATAGTCTGATTCATCATTTTGTTGGTATCTGAATTGGTTCGTAGGTACGATCAAATCCTACGTGTGTTTGGTAACGTGGGAAGGCTCTCAGAATGACTTCTTCATGAAAAATCAATTACAGTAGTGCCAAACCTCAACAACAACAAGATGTTTCAGTGGCCTTGTAGAAAAAAAAGACCTAAGAGGCTGAAGTGGTGTATTTGCCAAATTGTCCTTATTCATAACAACACAAGAT
>OOFE01020736.1:0-12647 GCA_900323365.1 Monocentris japonica | reverse complement strand
CAAAAGGATAAAAAGATATCTCTCCATATATTTGTAAACTAGGCATAGTTCATATTTAAAATAATTTGTTTTACAATGCCATGTAAGAAAAAAAGTATATCCCCATTTATTTTCAAATTTACACATCTATTTACAGATAACTTTCTTCTGTGCATGTGTTGAGTGCAGGTGTCTGAGTGTGTATGTTGTCTAAATCTACAGATTAGATGAGAAGAACCAGCAAATCTACCTTTGCAGGTGTGTTGGAGTGAACCATCTCTGTTAAAATCCATTACACTGCTGTGGCAGTAGAACTCTATTTATTCAACTAATTTTGAACTGGTTAGACCTTAAGAACATTAATGTCCATAAAAGAATCATCTGACAATAGGTCTAACTGAACAAACAGTTGAAAGAATGAATGGTGATGTATCGCAAGAGCAGTATGAGGGATTTCCTTTATATTTCACCCTGATTCTACAAATGGACATTTCACCAGGCAATGGCAGCTGTTTGACTCCTTGCAATATCGGGGAACATGTTTTGTTTTTTCAAAAATGTGGGCCAAAATTAGTTTGTGGGAGGGGGGCTCACAAAAGGCATGGAAAATGTTTTAGTTTTTTGGGATGTAGGTAAAGGAGACAGTTTAGTTAGTGGAAGCATAATGGATAGAAGGACAAACGAGGAGAGACAGTAGGCAGCAAGGTGATGTGCATATTGGCGATGGTGGTGCTATTTGTGTCGAGTTTATAGCATACAAACTTGTGACAGCCCTCCCAAGAGAAGGCTTTGTTAAATTGTGTTAAGTGGGAGGTTCAGTGTAATGGAAGGCAATGGCGGAATGGTACTAGGGGAGGAGTTGATGATGTGTTTGGGATCCTCAAGCCTGGCTGGGCCTCAGTTGCTAAGGAGCAGCTCTGTCGCCGTTTCCACATCCCAGGATTTTGAAGATAAGGCTGCTATTACTGCATTCTAAATGGGAAGGGGAAAACAGAATTTAATGTGATCTAGCTGTCAGAATCAATGTATGACTCCTTTGCATGCCATTACAGTCTTTTAACAGCTTTTATCCAAAGCGACTTACAGTTTACACTACGTGGGGATCAAACCTATGACCCTGAGACAGAGTCTCATGCTCTACCAACTGAGTTGTTCGGCCAGACATACCAAGTGGACTGAAATTGACGGTATGATTTAAGATGAGGGGGATGCAATTATCTTGTTGACGTAAAATATGCAATGCATGCCCTCTTATTGCAACCAGATTTTAAAGGGAAACGAGAGAATAATTATTAAAATATTGTTAAATCTGAATAAATTGAGCACTGTTAAAACTAAACCCTTTGGCTTTTACTAGTTTACAGTAACACTTAGCAATCCCTGTTTGTCTTAACAGGCACACCGTCAAACCACACCCACAAAACTATCCTGTCCTATAAAATGCTACATTCAATCCAAGTTTTATCCCACAACAAGTGGTTCTGACCTTATCGAAGCCCATAGCACAGAGTTTGTCTATTTTGCGTGTGTAGTCGGGACTGGAGACTGGAGCTCCTGCGTAGACATGAGACCACAGCCTCGCTGTCTGTTTGAACATTTCTGGGTTCTGCTTATACTGTGGGGGCAAAGAAAAAGCTCAATGTGACACAAGCATAAATAAAATATTCCGCTGATAGTGACAGTAGAAAACGAGAGACTGCATTCAGACAGTGGCTGTGAGAAAAGATCAGCTAATTAATTGCTTATTGCCACTCCAACTGGACTATTGGTATTAGCAGGGAGTGTGATATGTAGCATTGTAACATTAACATTATGTAATATTTGTACAATTGTCTATTAATCAGTAACATTAGTCAAAAGTTAAACTACGGACAACACCAAATTCTCACTCCACAAGAATTGCTTCTCTTGTTTAGCTCTTATTGAAAGTAAATGGAGATCAGCAACTTGTTGTTTAGTAAACATACAAAAAGGAGGAGAGCTGGGTAATATTGCTGTCCCATAAAACCACATTCAAGAATTCTTTCTCACCTGGTTGGCTACTACTGCATCCTGTGGGTCGTCTGGTTCTGCTGCAGCGAGGAGAGCCTGTAGAGACAACAGCACTGTCCGCAGAGTCATAGCAGCCGCCCTGAGGGAAACAGGAAAGTTGGAGCACAGTGGAGGGTGTGGGGGTACAGGGAAATTTTCAAATCATTAAGGTTTCATCTTGTGTGGTTAGGCTGAAAAGATACACAGAATGGATGGAGGGAGAGAGGAAGGACTATAACACATTGGAACACTGATGTACGGCAAAAGATTCAGGCATTACTGACTCACCACTGGTCTTTTAAAATGTCCAGACATATTGCTCCTGTGACAGAACTGATGTTAGGATGCCAGATCTTAGTGATGAATCGCACCTAAGAGAGAGAGAGATGTGAGACTGAAAGAGTGATCTGAATGGGAATGGTATGATGAGGGAGAAAAAGAAAAGGGGGAGTGTGTGTTTGTGCAAATGTGTGTTTGTGAGAGAGACCTAGTGAGTGAGTGAGTGAGAAAAGCAAGAGGTAAAGGACAAGGAATTGACAATTCTGCAGAGCAGGTGGGAGATGTTGGAAGTGCATACCTTTGGTGGGTTAAAAGGATAGGTTTCTGGGATTTTTATTTCAAGTTGATATCTGCCACCTAGGAAAGGAAGAAAACAGACAAAATATATTATGATGCTAAAACAAAAGTCTTAAAATAAGGAGATTGACACTTTATTAGTTTGCAGGTGTTCAACATTACCCTCATATGGTGTATCTGGTGGACCTGCTATCTCCCCCCTCAGCTCTGTGAAGTTCTCATCCACCAAATCTACTTTTATCTGGTTTTTACTCGTCTATCGGGGTCAAAGAAAATGAGAGAATGACATTGAATAACGGTGATGGTTTGGGGGGTTCCAGTGGTCTCAGTTGGTGACCAATGTCTCTGTCAAGTATTAAACCACAAATTCTGACTTAAAGTGATTGTTTGTGAAACAAGACACGTTAGCTATTGGAGGCATAGCTACTCTCAGATTCTAGAAAGCCCAAGTCGTCCTGTTATGGAACTCTAGTGTCTGGCGTCTGGGCATTTAGCAAGACAGCTAGCTAGTAGAGCCAAGCTAGCACAATTTGCTATCCCACGACAAGGAGCTGTTGTGGCTTGAGCGACAGTAGCATAACATAATAATGGCTTTTATTGGTCGTATTCTATTCATACTGACGCCGACCTCTGGGTAAAATTGATTTGTTAGTAGTTACGCATCTGGCTAACGTCATATGCTAACGTTAACTGGGAGGGAGCTGTCAAACTACAGTTAGCAAAACGTTATCATACCAAGCTAACGCTAACCAACGTACCTAGGATTACAAAAATAGTAAACGTTATGTGTGTCACGTCTCATATAATGTATCTTCGTTTAGACAATTACTCGAAGGTGTGCGGTGTTGATTTACGAACTGTTAAATGAAACAGAAGGCCTGCCAGTTCACAAAGCTCAATCCCCGGCGTTTCCTGAACACACCCACCTGACGCAAGAGAAGCTGGACCACAACGCATCAGACAGATGTCAAGCTAAAGCTAGCTGAAGTTCTCCTATGTGGGCCTGAGTCACTGCAACACAGGCTTGAGAGCTAGCTACGCTAGCCAAGGTAACGTTAGTCTCTATCACAACGGCAACAAAAACTTAATTTGAACCGACTTAAACAGTTTAAAAGAAACAACATCGAAGTAAAATAGTCAAAGCCACACCTCTTCGCTTTTGAGAACTTCTTTGAACTCCCGCTTGATCCTTTGGACCGCAATGTTAGCCATGGCTGTGTCTTCTTTGCTGCTTGAAGCTGCCCCTAGCTAAATCAGGCCTCCCTCTGTTGTCTGTGGTGGCTGATAGCTGCTTTTCACAGGGACCCCACTTTCACTTTGACCGTCTTTCGCTTTGCCACTTCAAAACCTGCTCCCCTTTGAAAACAAGCGGCGAGCAGCGACCTTCGACTGCAAGCGCACAGCGTCAGTCTCCAGAAACATACACACAGCGCCGCGATGGTGCACCTAAATGGAGAAACTAGAATTTTCATTTGTGAGCATTTGCAGTGAACGGGATTGATTTCCTTGTTTTTATTTGCCTTCAGGATATTTCTACTCTACTAAAACACATGGTTAGCACTGTCATGTGATGGGATTTAAATTAACTCACTACATTGCAATTCTGAATGTGTTCTACAGGGATTTATGCTCACTTGATTTGTGGCTTTTATGAATCTCTCTCAATCTCTCTCATTCTCGCTCTCTCGTACATAAACACACACGAACATTGGGTTTGGAAAAAAGGGAGGGATGGAAAATCTCGAAATTTTCCCTTATGGTTCACCCAAAAAATTTTTTAAAAGTTAACCCGTTCGTTTTCCTCTGATAAAACAGTTTGATATAATATATATATATATCAGTAATTTATATTGTGTGGCAGTTGTACAATAGACCTAATGTTAGTTAGTGCCAAATGTCTCTCTTTTTTTTTTTTTTTTTACAAGGTTTTTATATTAAGCTGTATAGCAGTTTTTCAGTGCGTCTTCCATAATTGTTTCGAGTATAACACTTTCTGAAATTATTAATTATGTATAGTGTACGTATTTTAAGACTACAGTCTGATACAGTCTGTGCTGTAATAATTTGATGCCATGTAAAATGAGAAGAATTGTGGAATATGCAAGGCGAGAAACTGATAGAAACTGATAAATATATATATACATACTATTTAATGTGACAACGTTTTAATACAGAGATATTTGGTATATATTTATATATTTGGTTACACAACTGCAGATGTTGGAACTCGGGGCATATGCTGCTGGATGAGTGGCAGCTGGATTGTTTGTTTACTATCCAGGAGTCACCCCGTTCCTTGTTGCGATTGGCTCAAATGCCTGTTCATTAAACTTTTGGACCAATAAGAGGTATTTTATGAAACCTGCGGAACTCTTCCCCGAGTTCCCGGATGTCTCGCGTAAGCAATAGCTACTGGCTCACGTGTATCAAACAAAACACAGACTGCTGGAATTTGCTGTGCGGATGACATGTTGGTAGTTCAGTACTTTGCAAGGTGTCTAACAGTAAAAGAGCAGTGCGCCCTGGAGTAGTAAGACAATAAACGCTTTTTTGAACGTCTAAAAAGCACAAGTAAGTTCCGTTTCTATGTCCTTTACTGTCACATCTGTTTTTGATCATATTTTGATTTACAGCCGAAAAGAAAATGAGTTGATGTTTCAAAATGGCTAGCTAGGCGATAATGTTAGCAGCTAGGCAATGTAACGCTAGCTAAGGTAGAGAGCAAGGCTAGCTGGATGTAAAATTCGAGTTTAGGTTGTAGTAGCTGCCTTGAATTGTGCAGCCATTCACTCGTGAAAAATAAGTTGTGGTTTCCGTCGAGATAAATCCACTCCAACTTAGCGTCAGTAGTTTGTTGGCCTCAGAATGTAGTGTGGACTTAATACGCTGCCTTTCGGCGTGTCCTACGACAGCTAGGTGCTAAAAACGTAGCCAGATTGAGAGTTCTCACTGCAAACCAAAAGTTGGAAGATTTCTGTAACATACACGCACAGTCTGCTGACCGTCCCTCAGCAGTCCCCTCCCCCTGATCTGTATCTGTGAAACAGCAATACAAAGCAGCACTGACAAGAGCTAGTGTTGCGTTTCTCTCGCTCACTGTGTTCTACACACTTTTGATTTATTCTAAGGTGAATGCCATCTAGAGAGACATGGCAGAAGGAGGCTACGACCCATGTGAGTGCATCTGCTCTCATGAGTATGCCATGAGGCGACTCATCAACCTGGTAAGTAATTGCAAAGAAGCAACAGTGACGCTCTCATTGTTGTGTTCCTCGAAATCCAAATCCACTTGATCATTAGAGAATCAGGGTGCTGATGTAGATCAAAAGGAAATTAACTGTTGTAAGTGTGCAGTGTGAAGTTTTTACTTGACAATGAGAGGTGGCACCTAAAGGTGGCAACAGATTACTGTTAGACTGCAAGAAAGTCAAGGAAGTACACTCTAGGGAAGAAGCGGAGAAGGAAATGAAAAGCTGGCAAGTGACACCGAGCCAGCTTATCCTGGTCCCTGTTTGTTTTGAGGGCATATCAATCTAGACACACAGAGAGGTTTAACTTTGTTGCACTGTGTGTTGTCATGTGAATCCTCCAAAGCCTTTCATCATGGAAAAGTGAACGTATAACCAATAGAAGTGGTTGAGATCAACTATGTCTCTGAGTAGTTTTTAATGAATACAGTCTCAAATTTAAGTTGTGTCAGTATCCAGGTGACCTCATTGGCTCTTGTGTGCAGGTGTAACAATCGTGGTAAGCTGCAATTGGTTCAGAACCACTCTTGGGGCTTCCTGGTTTGCCTGCAGAAGGGTGTTGTCGAAACAGCTAAACCACAGCATGTATCAGTTAGCGAAGAAACAAAGAACTGGAATAGTGCATGCCCAGTGTAATAAAGCAGCTGAGATTATATCATTTTCACACGTTACACAACTCGATCACTTCTATAATGACGTAGGTTTAGTAGTGTGTTTATGAGGGTTGGGTATCGAAAAGCTGAAATATGTTGGTCCGACTGAGTATCGAAAAAAAGTTCGGAAAAATGGTACCAAATTTTTTACTTTATGGTACTTGTAGCCCTGATACAAGACCCTTTGGGGAGTCTTTCATCATATGTTTTGTTCTTTTTCATTATTATTATTTCTTCCAAAGGGTCCTGTCCTGCTCCACTGACTTTTTCCCCTACAAAAGTCGGCGAGCCCTATAACAAAAAAATGAAGTCGAATTGCACTTACCCACAAAGTCCAAAAGATTATTTGTGCATAGGAGATGTAGTGTGTGTTACCGCGGTGAAAGTAAACAAGTGAAGGTTTACGGACATACGGTTTGGGAAATGTCCTGACATTTCATAAAAGACAGGTTTGGAATTGCACTTTATTTTCTTCTGTTCCTATTCTGTCATTTAATGACATGATCGAAATTGCACTTTATTTTATTATTCTGCTTATTCTGTCATTTTTACAATGACAATGTTTACAGAATAAAAATTTTTACAAATTACAAAGATGCCAGTTATAATCATTTATAAAAACATGGTTTTCATTCATATAAAGTATTGAAAAAAGTATCATTGTATCATATCAAATTTAAAAGTAGCGGTATCGAAAAAATGTAAAGGATACCCAACCCTAGTGTTTATAGGCCACCTGTCCTTTCTCCCCTCCCCAGATGAGGGCAGTGGTAACCAGAGGAATTCAGTGAGATTAACTGAATGTTAGAATGGGAGGATTCATCATTTTCTTTTTTCCTCCCTTATTTCCTTTGTTCTTTGCTCTTGCTTTAATATTTTCTCCCAGCTCAGGCAATCTCAGTCCTACTGTACAGACACGGAGTGCCTTCAGGAAAGTATGTATGAGCATTTTGTAATTGATTTCACATTTTTCATATTTGGTGGGATACATGGAAGCATGGCTGCACTCATACATGGTCTGGAATGAAAAACGTTAATGTAGATTTAATGTTGGTACATGTTAACATTTGTCTCGGTCTGTTCAGTACCGGGTCCCAGTGGGCCAGTGGGGGGAGGAGGGGACCTGACCCTTCCTATGGTTCTGATGGGATGGATGGTACTGGCTCTGCTCCTCTTCCTGCTCCGTCCATCCAGCCTCAGAGGTCCCCGTCCCACAGGCAAACCCACTGGACCCCACAATGTTAGTATCAACTGCACACATTCCACATGCCTGTTATTACTTGAATATTATGGTATATTACTAATGAAATCTCCTACTGCTCTATATTGTTTCGGCTCAGCCTCAGCCAAATTATTCTTTTGTTGTTTATCTGCATTGTCGTCTTGGGTTGCAGAGCGATGGCAGAGAGCCCCCAGCACCACCTATTGACTAGCAGTGGAGCCAGAGAGCCAGTACTCAACCATCTGTTCTCACTGGAGCTACACAGTTAGCTAGTTACTGAGACCAGAACTGCGCCAACTCCCTGTCAACCTTCATTCAACTATCCATTGCTGTTTCCTATTCTGATTATTGTTTTTCTTTCCATTACTTTGTAGGTTAGCTCTGTCTAGAACTCTTCTTACTTAGTTAAGTGTGTTAACCAGAAGGTATAGCGTCAAGCCTCCCACCCCAACCTCTGATGAAGATTTTTCTGATGAAATTCAGACATGAAGTCAAAATGAAGGAATATGTCACAGGGATTGGGGGAGAAGGGAGGCGTAGCCATAAATTCCTGTGTGTGCAGTTAAACTGTTATTCCAGTGCTTGCTGAGCAATGCAGGGTGGGGGGTTCTTCAGAATCTCACAGAAACATTCCACTTTTTCCGCTTTGACATCACAACTCTGAATAGTGCCAGTAATGATGTCATATCACAGGATACTTTAATTTCAGATCTAAACTAGGGCCTTAGCAGAAGGGTGAAATTGAGTATATTCGGTTAAGCAGAATTTACAAAGGCATATTAGATTTGCTTTAAAAGATAATGCAGCGTATGGATCTTTTTATATACTGAATTGATCTTCTGTGTTTACATGCAAGCTTCAATTAGACTAACCACTCAACTCAACCAGAAAATATTTAGGTCTGTTAGATTAACTATTTACAGTTCCAAGAAAACTGTCTGTCAAAACACTGTCACTTTGAAGTATCAATAGGATCGGGCCAGTTTGGTTACTCTAGTCTTCTTTAAGTGTTTAATTAGCCATAAGTAAGAAGTTGAGCTTTGAAATTATTTGGTCACATCGCACACTCAGTGGTTGAATTGAGATGGATTCAAAATTCCAGGGGCTTTGCTGGCATACAGTTACAGTTGTGTACGTTGTAAAAATGATATACTCAACACAAAACAAGTTTTACTCTTGTAATATGATGATTCCATGTACTGTATTCAAATTGTTGTATGGTAAAAGAAAACAATGATTAATGTATAGAGACACTGACTTAATAGTAGCTGAAAATTATATTTTATTAGCACTTTTGTTACAGTATATTCATTTGTTTTGATGGTGTGTTTTGATGGTCCTGATTCTGTTGTCTAAATGATGGCCTTGCGAAGACCAGGGCTTGTGCACCATCCCTTTCCCTTAAGAATCACTGCAGTCTGACGTTGGATTAATGGGTGGAATAGTAAGTGTCTACTCCACAGCTTCTCTATCATAATATGTCAAACCAGTAACTACTAAAAGGAAGGGAGTTAGAAATTTTGAAATGGTGCCAATATGAGAATATTTCATTGGTCTCATTACTAACCTACAGACAATTGTTTTTCCTAGATGGTAGGATGGCAAGATATTTGACCCATAAGGTCATATTCAATCTAAGCTCTTTATAGAAAGGGGACAAGGAAATTATACACAATAGAAATCTTCTGTCTTGATATGCTTGTTCGGATCACATTAGCTTGGTTTCCAGTACAGAGCCTGCTACAGGGCGTGACTCAATGTTCCTCTAAACAGAATAAGTGATTCATTTTACATTTAGATAGTTACAGATGACTTGTCAACTGGACTATAGTTTCAAATATTTTGTAAACATTTTGTTTGGCCATAACTTGGACTTGCTTTTTCTTGGCCCTGCTGTGGAAATGAGGCTATTAAAATGTATCTGAGTCTTAGGGTACATTCCAAGTTACTCATGATATCAAAAATGACATGGGCAAGTCCTAAGATTCTTCTGTGCTAAACACATGGTGTGAAATTTGCAAACCTGCTGCAGTGTGTATGATCTGAAACACATGCTGTCATTGAGCTTATGTGGCGACTCAACAAAGTTCATCCCTGCAATCTACAGTGGCTGCTAGTCCTCAGTTCTTCATCAATGAGTGTGGCTACTTTTAAATCTAAACTCCTTCCTCCCTCTCCTTTTTGACCCTGTGGAGGATGTCTGTGAGGAGCTGTGATGGAAGGTAAATATTGGGTAAAACTTATTTAAATTCAACAGTTGTAGATAAGGAAGCCATCAGATTGTTGAGATGAACACACCACATTTAGACTATCTGGTGTCACAGGAGGCCTGAATTTACACTGTAATTATCTAAAATAAAGGGCTTCAACTATGCACTTTTCCTTACAAAACAACAAATAAAAAGAATACAGACTAGTGCTTTGTTGGTGTGTTTTGTAGGAAAAATGTACATTTATAATGCTGTAAAAGGGTGTGTTTCCCTGCTGTCTGGTGCTGAATTTCTGAAAATGTGTTAATTAGATGATTTAGATAATTTATTCCTTGTATCAAGGTGGCAATTCACTAAATCCTGAGATATTGCAAAGTCCCTGCATTTAATATTGTTTTGCCAAAAAAAATTACAAATCCATCAATACTGACTAACTTCCTGGGGTGAAGTGGAGCAATAACTGATGACTGACAAGATTGTTCAGTCAATGTGATAAATTATTAGCTGTATGCAACCAACGTAACGAATATTGCACAGACAAATACAGTTTAGAGGGAAAATTGGGCCTGAATGCTCTCCATATGTAATTTTTAGGTATGACTTCCAAATGAATGTCTGGTGATTTCTGCTAGAATCTTGGCTCTCCGTTGTAACAATAGAAACTACATGATCAAATTTGGACTCAGTAAGGCTGTGCCACGCTTTGTCATACCCCGCTGATGCCTATGCATTAAGGAGAACTACCAGACGAGTGTCACGTACCATTTAGAGTAAAGGTTTTGTTCTAGCCCTCACAAAAAGCTCACGTTGCAGTTACCGCGTGCTTTTATTTTGAAAATATCGGATCGGAAGCGTCTTCTCAGTTGCTTAATGACTTGCTTCTGATTTGACAGAGGTGCTTTAGTCGAGATACACGTAGCTCTGGAAAAGTTGGGAGATAATCTTACTGTGGTTAGACTTTTTTGTCAAGCCATTTTTCTAACCCCGGTCTTAAGGCCTTTTAGCAAAATAGTGCTTTCGGGATCGACAGTTTGAAGAAGGTCTGTTTGGAAAAAGAGCTAACATTATAATCTCCGCATTCTTGAAGTTCCTTGACTGTCGAGTTGGCAGAGGTAATGTAGCTAATAGCAGCTAGCAGGCTAACGCTAGACGCTTATTCATTTGTTTCTTGTGTTCAACTCGCTCATCCAAGATTAAGAAGGCAAACTGTGGTCCTACCAAATTGTAACGTTACCTACAAATTCGAGTATGGCAGTGGACACTATCTGTAGCTTAGCTATTGAAGTGTAACGTTAGCTGGAAGAAAAGCTCTTTTTTTCACTCTTGATCGACTCTGCTATACGTGGCTTAGCTGCAATGAAAGGCTCTTTATTTTCCACCAGCCTATTACGGATACTCGAGCACTAATGTAGACTTACTGTGTTCCGGACATTTAGCACAATGATTAAGTAAAAAGTCCCATAAAATATCAATGCGTGGAAAGATGAGCCTGATTGGCTTATCTGTCTCTGGGGACAGGTCTTAGTTCCTTTAACTCTAGACTCCTTTTTTATTGGGTCCCCACATATGAATTTTACATTTTAACATTTTTTTATAAGTGTCCAGCCAGGGACAATGTTATTGACTTTCATGGCAAATATTGGCACAATATGTGGTGTTAGTAACACAGTAAGTTCACGTTATGGCTTGAAAAGTTAATACAAATGTGTGCTGTTGTTTTTTGCACAATCCCGTAAGCATTGCCACTTTTCATTTCACTGCACATTCTGTATGCGTATGTGACAAATAAAGTTCTTGACTTGACCCTAACCAGATACAGATGTGTTGAAATAACTTTAAAACAGCCATTTCAAGAGTGAGGTGTTGTTTCAGTCTTGGTCCGGTGATACGCCTTTGGCACTCACATTCACATCGGACAAAGTGCCTCTGTGAATGTGTGTATCCCTTCAAAAAGTCAAAATATTTGCAAAAGGTAACTCGTAAATATTCTATGAGACCTGAAGAATGTTCGTCATTTTGTTGGTGGGTGATCATGTTTTAAAACCGCTACTTTGGGAATGTATGCTTCTCTCCACCATGTAGCGTCCTGCCGTTAACCCCCCCCCCGGGCACTTTTCTGAATGTTCATAGGTGCACATTGGAAACTCACGTTGATTTCTCTGAAATGACTGGCTTTTGGAAAAAAGGGAGTGGACAGAGGCGGAAACAAGGATGACACAGATATACACTGATCAGCCATAACATTAAAACCGCCCACCTAATATTGTGTAGGTCCCCCTCCTGCCGCCAAAACAGCTCTGACCTGTTGAGGCATGGGCTCCACAAGACCTCTGAAGGTGTCCTGTGGTATCTGGCACCAAGACATTAGCAGCAGATCCTTTAAGTCCTGTAAGTTTCGAGGTGGGGCCTCCATGGATCGGACTTGTTTTTCCAGCACATCCCACAGATGCTCGATCGGATTGAGATCTGGGGAATTTGGAGGCCAAGTCAACACCTTGAGCTCTTTGTCATGTTCCTCAAACCATTCCTGAACAATTTTTGCAGTGTGGCAGGGTGCATTTTCCTGCTGAAAGAGGCCACTGCCATCAGGGAATACCGTTGCCATGAAGGGGTGTACTTGGTCTGCAGCAATGTTTAGGTAGGTGGTACGTGTCAAAGTAACATCCACATGAATGCCAGGACCCAAGGTTTCCCAGCAGAACATTGCCCAGAGCATCACACTGCCTCC
>OOFE01020735.1:11157-31222 GCA_900323365.1 Monocentris japonica | reverse complement strand
CCCCCGCCCGACCACTCCGCTCTGCTGCCTCGATGCGACTGGTTGCCCCGCCGCTCAGAGGCCCCTGCGGCCGATCTACACGGTCACGACTCTTCTCTGTCCTGGCCCCACAGTGGTGGAATGAACTGCCCACTGATGTCAGGACAGCAGAATCTCTACCCATCTTTCGCCGCAGGCTGAAAACCCACCTCTTCAAGAAACACTACCCTGACCCTTCCTCTTAGCACCTGCTTATTTGTTTCACTTGTCTTAGCGTTTGCTTATATGCTTCACTTATTTGTCTTAGCTCTTTATTTGCTTCACTTATTTGTCATTTGTTTAAATAAAAAGTAGGTAGCGAACTTATTGCACTTTTACCTTAGCACTGGTTATGCTCTTAGATGCTTGTTTAGGAAGGAAATGCACTCACAATTTCTGGTGACTAGTAGTTTTTTTACCTACCTATGTTGAATGCACTTATTGTAAGTCGCTTTGGATAAAAGCGTCTGCTAAATGCCTGTAATGTAATGTAAAATGTAATGAGAAAAATCAGTGAAATTGCCCTTTTTCAGTTTTCACAAATACAATAAAGGTTTCATAAATCTGCGCCAGGCCCACGCCCTTGTTCGGCAACGCCATCACATTCTATTGGTCAATTTCTAAAACATTTTGGGGACATATTTCAACAGCTAAATTAAAAATATCCACCAAGTTTGGTGATGTTTGGACAAACTGTCATTGATTTATGGCCAAATTTGCGCCAGGCCCATGCACGTTTGGAACACCCAAGCTTATGCAACGTTTGATAAGCTTGGTCCAATAATGATCCACAGAAAATCTGGTAGCAATCGGACCTACGGTTTAGGAGGAGATCTCAAAAATATGTTTTACAAAAAATTCAAAATGGCGGAAAATCTAGTCAGGCGGAGGTTTTTTTGTAGAGCACATTGAGCTGGACTTGTGGGTCAAATTTCAAGTCAATCGGAGTCACAATGTGAGGGGCATGGCCTTTCCAAAATGGGCCTTAATTACAGTGCCACCATCAGGCTGATTGGGCTCATGTTTCTTGGGAAGCATTTGCACATCATTTCGAGTTATTGGGCCAAGTTTCATGGTTTTAACTCATTCCAGCTCACGGCAATTTGAGCCGCGGCATAAGAATAATATACTGGCAGGAAAACCCCTTCGGGTTTGACCCTAACAAGGTTACAAGAGCAAAGAATAGGATAGTGGCAAAAAGTTATTGGGATGGGGGTGGGATTCAGACCCTGTTTAGTGTTTAGGGTAAGGAGTGGAGGGGGGTGGTTAAACCAGCAAACCAATATATAGTGGAAAGAGAAACACCATTCCATAAAAGGTTGTTTGCAGAAATAGGCCCTAAGAAGTGATTAAAAAGACGACAGTGATTCTGCCTGCCTGATGTCCTCGGGGGGGGCAATCCAAGAGAAGGTACTCCTTCAGTCTTAGGTCTAGATCTAGAAAAGCCCAGAAAGCCTGTGCTCAGGGATCTAAGAGGTCAGAGATATAACTGGAAGCCAAATCTATCTGTGCTTTAAAAGTGATCAAAATCTTCAAGTGTCAATTCTGAAATGAACAGGTCACCAATGAAGTGAACTTGAGTGATGCAATTTTTTTTTTGCCAGAATCAGCTAAAATCCTGGTTGCTACTCTCTGTACAAGCTGGAGGTGCTTGAGAGACCTTTGTTTTAGGCAGGAATAAGGACAGTTGTAGAAGTCAGGGTGACTGTAATGACTTGATTGTCCACATAGCTAACTTTCCCTAGGCTAGGCTGTGTGATTCCTTGCTACATAATAGTTGGGGCCTAATTAACCTGTGTAAACTGGCACGATAAAGCTCTCATTTGTGATAGCTCTAATCAGTATAGGCTTGCCTTTGCCAAATGTGAATTTATTTATATAATATATGTTCTATGTTCTTTCCCTGACAGGAGCTTTTCATTCAGTGCACTAGCTTATAGGTTATTTTGTGTGTTTAGTGAGTGCCAAGTAATTGTGGGTGCAGTAAACGCATTGTGTAACCAACAGGTTATTCAGTGCATGTATAAAGTAATTGAAGGGACTCACTGGAAATGCTATGCATCCATTTGAGAAAAATGTTGAAACCTGAAATTCAGCTGTCAGTACTTCAGTGATTCTATCCATAAAAACATAATTAGTTTGTAAAAAAAATTGTCTTAAGACGATTCATTATAGTAACCCATAATGGGTTACTATAATAGGTTTTACGTTTATGCCAGCAATTATTGTATGAATAGGCATCAATATTTTCAAATGTTTGATACCTCATTTTGGATTGAAACTCTTGATGTCTCTGTGCAATTGCTGAAGCCCATTATACTTTACTCTCTCTTTGCTAGTCAGTTAATACGTGGCAACTGGCATTGCTTTTAATCTTTCTCCTAGATGCATCCACATACAGTAAAGCCCTACAAATATGCACTCCTTCAGAGAGGTCAGATTGCAGGGTTGCCTGCTGTGCAACACTCCTAGAGAGTTGTGGGAAACAGTGCCTTGCTCAGGGGCTTTTATTGTGTGTTGGTCAGCTTCTTTGCCAAACTGATGCCCAAAGTTGCAGATTTTTGTGAACACTGAAGAAAAACAGGCATGCATTGCAAGTTTCAATGGTTTAGCTCAACAGAACATCTAGATGAATGTATCTAAACTGTATATGGACAAATGAATTCCCGATTGGGATGTAGAGAGATAGTTGAACACTACAGGCGAAAGAAAAACTGGTATCATCCTTTAAACAATTCAGAAAGTCTGCAAGGAATATTGTAGTGTTTTTCCACTACAAGGAAACCAAACAAAAGAAGGAGTTGCATGAGTATGTATAGACTATAGGATCAACAATTCAAAAACATGCTTAGGCATCTCAATAAATCTTGAACTTTGAATAAGTGTTTCTTCATCTCCAAATGAAGAGAAATAATGTTTCAGCACTAAACACACACACACACACACACACATACAATGACACATAACACCTTCACATGGAAAGCCCACACTAAATAACAGAGCGTGCTTTGTTATCAACAAGAGGCATGATTCAAGCAGTAAATCCAAGCAATCCCGAGGCGCCACAAAACAAGTGCAACACATTTAATTGCGGTATGGTGTCACTATAAGAAACCAGAATAATTTCTGTTATTTCAACCAAGCCCCCTCTTAGATGAAAATACCATGGCATGCAGTGCTGAACTAGAGAGAGCAAAAAGAGAGCGACGAGCAGCAAAGATGGAGCTCCTGACACAATATGACTGTGCTTCATTGGATTTCCACACTGATGCATACAACGATGAGGAATACAAACCTAACAATTATTCAGTCTGAAATACACACCAAGCTAATAATAACTTCTCAATAAATTATAAATCAGCGAGAGGAAAGTACTGAATCCCTAGCCAAGATGGCGACCTCTGCTTCATCTACGTTATGAACAATACATACTGTATATAGGAGAAGTAGAAGTACCATCTAGGCCAGTAGTATTTTGCAGTTGCTGATGTTGTAATATTTGTCTTTGACAAATACTTTTGAGGACTGGACTGGGCTGGATTTATCTTATCACAAAGATACATGGACTGAGATTGGACCCCACTAAGTACAAATGTCCCAATATTGAGTATTAAAAATGTTCAGATACCAATCTAATGCTAGCAGTCAGCATTGAAGCTTATTACGAAAATCTGGTTGTGTGACGTGCATTATCTCTTACCAGTTCTGTCTAAAAAGAGAAACGTCATTTGTTAGGTTCTGTTGGTCTCATGTTCATTTCACAGTGAAAAGGCTGACATCTGGATAACTATAACCTTAACCCTTCAGATGAAAAATGATTACTGTGAATGATTACTAATAATGGGGATAACAAGGTTTCTCACTCTAATATCTGCTGGAACTGCTTAGCCACAGAATCAGCTGGTTTTCAATCACGTTAATGTGCTAAAGAGTGTCGTTTTATTTTGTATAAGCAATGGAAGAGACAAGGCTACACAGGGAAAGAAAAGCAATCCTTTTGCTTCAGTGGTCCATGGCAGATGGATGATTCCTCTAGGTAGATTTTTTAGTTCAGTTGAGCTGCATTGATTTGGCAGCATCGGGTGGATGTCACACATGCACTGAACAATGCTCAATGACTTTGCTATCCTATTCCCATTTAAATTGCCTCTACGTTTCCTTTCTGACACCTGTTTAAATCAATGCCTTCCTCTGCAGGTCATGGGCTGAATGTACTAAGGCACACACCGGCCGCCTCTCAAATCCACTAAAATCAACACAATAATTGAAATATTTTCAAGCTGATTACACCGAAGCCCAGGGCTTGGCTGGTTGCTAAGAGTATGCTCCCTAGTTGCTAGGGGGAGTAAATCATCTTGCATTATTTGATTTTTGTTACTGATATGAAACCGCTAGTCCCTCGATTAAATGTCTCACAGTCAAACACCTAGGGGATGGACAGAAGAGAAAAAAATAAAATAGTCACTGCGAACCTGTAAAATAGCATCTCTAAGTTCTCTTTTCCATGGGGCTTCAACACAAATCTATCTGCTGTTTGTTCCCGCTGAAATAAACAAAGCTCGGGTTCCGATCTCATTGAGGAAAAACAGAAAAGACAGCGAAATGTCAGGAAATCCCATATCACGCTCGGGTTTGGTAAGATCATGAGTACTCTATCTATTCCTTGTATCAAAACAGATTGCGTAGTCCAAGCCATGATATTTTAGCAGCAATCTCAGTGTGATTTGTGCAGTAACAATCTTTATAAATAACAAGAGCTGAAATACGGCAGGGGAAGCATTGACTGAATAATATACTGCCAAAGACAATTCAAAGATAAATCACCTTGATTTGCCACACTAGTTTTAGTTTCCACGGGTCAAAATTGAGTTCATTTAGTTTTAAAGACAACCAGCAGAAATCACAGTCAGACTAGATCTGTTCATAATATCCATATTGTCATTATGTTTAGAGGAAAATAATGCTTTAAATATGAGGATTGGAGATTAACATGTTTTATTAAAAAAAATAGTCAAGTCCCCATCACTACAAGCTTGCTACCTCACCATTCACTTGATTATAACAAGCTCTAATACATTTCTACCCATCAAGATGAAGGAGAATGGAACTACAATCTACACCCATGGATCTGATGCTCGCTGATTACCACTGGACATTCACTTTCATTCCATGTAATATTAACACTGCATTGAAGAGGATTTTCTCCAAAGACTTGTCAGATATTGAAGGCTGCTCCAGCCGGCCTTGTCAAATGAGATCAGTGCTCACCATAATGGTGAGGTCAAGTGTAGGGGCAGCCTCTCAACTCCATAACAGCCTGACAGCAAGCATTATATTGTGCTCTATAAGCATAGGGTACATAGATGTCTGTATTCCTACATGCACAAACTACAGATGCAGTTGACATATATCCACGGTCTGCAATATGACTAAAAAGGTGTCAACTTAATCCTCCAAATGAGTGTCAGTTGAATTAGTTAATCTACTTATGCAACATTAGATTGCTATCTATCAAAGGACTATACTCAACAAGCCATTTAACAATATTCCTTGACCTCAGCTATGAGCTGCCTCCTGATTTTCTCATTCTAAAGCCAACAGGACAAAGCTGGCTGACAGCTCCACTAAAAGGAGGGTCACCAGTGATCAGAGTCTGGCTGCGAAATAAACGCCTAACCACTGACCAGGGTTCCTTCATTAGCCTGCCGTCAGGGCCGGCTCGAGGTAGTTGGATCAATAAAGCCGTCCTGCTCTTTTTTTATTTACCAACTAGCACATTTCTTGTCGCTGAGTTGTCTTTAAACTGTGCCGCTGTTTAACTGCTTTATTCAGACTCTGTATGAGACCATCTGGTCCCCTGTCCTGTAAGTCTCTTCTAAAGCCCAGGCCTGACAAGCAAGAGATATGTCAATGCAGTCCTCAGCACAAAGCAACATCTGCCATGCCTGACGCCCACTATTGTATGGCCATTTAATCTGTCCCCCTCCTCCCCTTAACGGCACACAACAGTTCCTGGTATTATGTTTTGCCACTCAATTAGCATTATCATCCCGCTGAAATAGAAGCCAATTTACCTTTAATGACGTGATTGTTAGATGAGTGACAGCAGTCGGTGCTGCCACTATCGCTAGATAAACGGAGGCCTGCCCCTGTTTTCCTGACTGGTCGTGCTGAGGGCTGGGAAGTCAGAGCCAGCCAATCACGATGGCCTGACTTCACCCCTTCACCACCAACATTGTTTCCTCCGCTTCATAGAGGCAGTGTGCTGGAAAATTGAGTCCAGATTCATTAGGTTTTCAGTGTGCCGCTCGAGTCAGTTAAATTGATACATTTCCTAACAAAATTGAAGTGCTTTTGTGGTGCCTGCGGATGGCTGGTGACCCCACTCGGCCCACTGAGCAGTCGAAGCAAGCTGATGGATCCATTAGACCGCTTAGACTGCTTATTCCTCTCTCTCCATCTCTGACTGACACTGTAAATCTGAACCAATTTCAGACTCTAATCACCATTACAAACCCCTTCCACTGTCCATTTGTTACTCTGCAATTCGAATACACTACCTAGATTGGTTCAGAAATACCAGTTTAGAGGGGCCCTCCTGCTTTCCCATGGTTAAATGGTTCATGACTGGTCCCTTTTCTCAGCTGAAGCAGAAAAGCAGTGGCTACTGGAGGAGGGGCAGGAGGGGGGGACCTACAGTGAAACAAAGGGCCTTGAACAATTCCCAAAAGATGAACTGGAATTAAGAGAAATGATAGATAAATGAATAAATAGCTTGAAAAAAGGAGGAGTGTGAAATTCAGTGAGATGACAGACAGGCCTGAAGGCCACACTGCCGGCAGTGGTAGAAGGGTGTCCCTTGAATAACAATCACTGTTACACCTCCAAAACATTTCCTCATCCACTAGCCATTTTTACCCAAGCTTTTATCTGCTCACTCAACCGCACAGCACTAGCGAAGCGGCTGGAGGATATTATTTCCCTGTTGGCCCCAGTCATATAACTCTGCTTAATATGCACTCTATAATTTAAGAAACTAGAATTATAACCGGAATACCCGTTGCTTTATGTTATCTATCTAACCTTCAACTTTGTTCAACTTTGAATTAGTGACTCTGAACATTTACACATAACAGGTAAAACACTCAA
Source organism: Monocentris japonica (assembly GCA_900323365.1). Classification (NCBI taxonomy): domain Eukaryota; kingdom Metazoa; phylum Chordata; class Actinopteri; order Trachichthyiformes; family Monocentridae; genus Monocentris; species Monocentris japonica. The sequence continues at coordinate 24,055 of OOFE01020735.1, read as the reverse complement.
GAAGTCTGAAAGTAAAGCCTCACATGCATTATTTATGCCCTTAAATCATAGTAGTTCAATCGAAGGGCTTATATTGAAAACCACTGAGCTCACCCGTCAGTCTCTACATCTAATTAACTGCTGCACCTCATATCCTCTAAGTGCAGTGGAAACACATTTTAATTGATATTGAGATGTTTATGCCCTTAGAAAGTAATTAAGATTTTCAATTAATCCTGTCTAATTTCTGGACATCTTGGTTCTGTGTCCTTGAGCGTCCAGCGATTAATTCCCCAAACCTCCTCCAAATGAAGGAACTTCAATTACTTTGCACTGAATCACAACCCTGTGAGTGACCTCATCCGAGGCTGCATCATCATTTAAATTAAAACCAATACAAACCCAATTAAATCATACCAAGGTGGCACAATCGCCTTCGTGTAACTGATGAAACAGCTGTTTGGTAGATCGTACGTATGGATGCATAGGTGCCAGGGAACCAGGGAATTTCTTTTATTGCTCCTGAGGGTGAGAGACCAGGCACTGGTAGGCATAAAGACCCGCGGCTTTTAAGTTATCAATACTCTAGCTCTCTAGCAATCAATTAAAACGTCCTACTCACAGAAAGTTCTGCTTCCTTTGGGATCAGAGAAGCAGTATGTGCAGTTTCCACTGACCTCTTCACACTCCCCCATGTCTCCATTTGCTTGTTTACCATATTATGTCCAAACGTGCACCACGCTGCACTACAGACATGTTTGTTCCTGAATAGGAAAGAGGAGACACAGAAAGACTTTATCAATCAACTCAAAAACATGTGTTTCCTTTTCCTAGATACACCCTCACTGATATGTGTAAAAGGTAGGGCACGCACTACACCTGATATGAAAATATAATCCATCTACTACAGTATTTTTATAGCTTTGGAATTACATCTCCCCAAACCTCAAATGTGCACATACAATATGACAACACTCTGACTGTCCAAGCCTCTATTGTCATGCCAAGAATAAATAATAATTTCTCCTTGCTGCCCTTGCAGTGCTGTTTTGCTCACACATAGAATCACCTGCCCATCTAGGCAACAAAAAGCCTGCTTGGGGATTATGGTGACATAATCTTAGCAGTGGCCTGTGAGTGGGGGGCTGAATGAGTTTGAACCCTCTATGCCATGCTGAGATAACATTTGTCACTGGGGTTCCTGGGCGCCCTATTCATAGATTAGTGGACTGCCGCTTTTCAGAATGTGAAATGGCTTTGGCACTGCTGCATGTTTATTTTCAAAACCTATGCCTCCAAGGATGAGGAGACCATCTTGTCCCTTTCTTGAGAGCACCACTGCCTGTCTTCATATGAGTACATCTAAATCAGTGGCCGTCATTGTCTATGTGAGTCTGTGAGGACCCCGAACACTGGGAGATCCTTTTACGTCTTGTTGCTGCTCAGTGGCTCTGTGAAGATAATTCATATGTGTGATAGGGAAACTATTATTATTATTACACATGTTTTGACAGCCAAGGGAGCTTGTTGTTTAACACTGAGCCATTGGTTATCCAAAGAAGGACTGGTAGCACTACCTCAAAGTTCATTTCCCCTTCTCTGAGATTAAGCTATGAGGCTGAAAGGATGCTCTATTCAACTTTGATGGATGCAGATAAAAACAGCCATCAGTGTTTTACTTTGTGGTGAAATTTGTCCAAACAGAAGCTTTGGGGATGCTCACCACTACTATATTTCTGCTGTCCTCCCCCAAACGTCCACGGCGTATTATTTGAGTATGCTTCAAGGGGTCTTTAATCAGCCCCAGCAGTCCTCACAGTTAGCATTTAAAGCGAATCTTTGCATCACAAAAGGGTGGGATGTGTAAATGAGATGTGACATTTTATTTGTGCGGGGCTATGCGGCAAATAAATAAATATCAGGCCATGACAGACAGAGACTGCTGGGAAAATCTTCTCTACATTGCGCTCGCTGGTTAACTGTCACACCATTAAATTGTCTTTCACGTTGACATGTTGCCTTCCGATTGGTTAGCAGATGTAAAAAGAGGGAACACTTGCCAAACAGTTTCCAAGAGCATGAAATTGATATTGTGAATCATATGTGACAGTGACTCCTCTGCCCTATAATTGATCTACATTAAGGCTACAAGGCTTCAGCCTGTGATTGGAAAGCAGGACACATCATGAGGCTCTGTGTGTCCCTAGCAGGCAGTCAGAGGAGTTTATTCTTGAACTGGAAAGATTACATCTTCAATTTTACCTGGGGTGTAGAGACCTCTGTGGGCCAGAAGATATCTCTCTATAAGTGGGACCTTACTTATTGCTCTTTCAAGTGGTAGATCTACCCATTCACTCTAATTAAATTGAGCTTTTTAATCTGGTTCTTCTAATCCAGAGTCAAGTGTGTTGGGACTTGGATGATGTGATTTGAAAGGGAATACTCTTGATTCACTGAAACATTGTTATCTCTTCTCCACTATTGAAATATAGTTGAAAATGAGGTTTGTGCAGTTAAGCACCGCACACTTAGATGACCTGAGCCGTGTGCTTTGGCGGAGAATGTGTTCCTGCAGAAGGATATAATGGAACATAAAAGCCTTCCATCGATACCTGTCATCTTGTTAATTGAAATGAAAACAACTGACATAAGACCAACTGAAACCGTGTCGCGACACAGCCAAAATCCCATCCCAATTGTTTGCTAAACAAACATTGTATTATCATGTCAGAAAACCACAAAACCTTTTTATTTGTGCCAGTGTTGTGAAAAGGTAAAAGAAAATACATCTGGCAAAATCTAGTGCCAAATCTTTCAGAGATGTTTGGGGAAAACAAATAAATAAATAAACTCCTGGATCTGTAAGACGGAGATGGCCTCTCTTGGCAATCCCAGGGTCCATCGGGCTAAAGGTAAGCCTTCCATCTCAAATGCAGTAAAGCATCCATTGCTCCACTATATAGCCTCTCTGCTGAGGGAATTCATGCAGTTTGGTCTTTAAGATCCAGATCAGGACTAGGCTTGATAAGGCTTGTTCTAGCTGGGTATCCAGAGATAGGGGTCTTACCTATGAGTCATTTTCAGCATGATCGCCCTTATCTGTGTTGAGCTGGGCTCCCCTGGCTACTCAGGGCCTCTGTTTAACCCTGGCCCTCACATGGCTTCACCACCAAACACAAAAACACTCACAGCCAAAGATGCTTGTTTGTCAGGGATTAAAGGTATTTTCCCTGCCTCTGTCGCAGCATCCATATTTGGTCACAACGGCTCTCCAATTCAGGTCCTGGTGCCATCGTTTTCATCAACATACTGTAGGCCACTTTCCAAGTTATATTGGCTCAGATAAACCTGTGTAAATCAGGTTGAACAAATATCAGACCAGTCAACTGCCCCACGGAGAAAAAACACTATATGCATTTAAAATGAAAAGGGCATTACTAGATATTCAGTCTGGATGTATATAAAATCATGAGAGTGAAAAATCTGTGTCGAGATCAAAGCTATGGGAGAACTGTTGCTTGGATGGGACTGAACAGAATGGAACAATGAATATATTTTAAGCAATTACCTCAGAGAGCAGAGTTCCATAATTTATGGCTGCCAAGATAAAAGTAATCCACAACACAGAAACTAAAGAGCTGATCTCATAATGGATATTTTAATCATGTCCCTTGAAAAGAAGAAAGAGCCTATTAAGCTTCCAATTTTAATTTATGAATAAAGAAATGATTTCGTACCTCTGAAATTACCAAAAGCATCCCACAAGATGTTGTGCTGGATTATGCATTAAACTTGAAAATACTCTGTGTTAAGCATATTACTTTGTAAATGCAGTTTATATCTTAACATGCACCAATTAAGAAATTAAAAAGAAATTGTTGTTACTGTTGTTATAGTTGAGTAAGAAAGGAATAATCAGGCACAGCTTGTGAAACAGTGAAAAAGGGTTTCTATCAATATTTCATGGAGGTTTAAGGGACTCACTAAGGTTTGCAGTCTGAAGTGTTGTCTCCATGGTCGCAATATAAGTACATCTAGTGTATTTACATCTTTGCCTCATGGGAGCATGCATGAGAGCAGGGCTACCATCCCCTAAAGGAATATCACAGTAAGCTAATCATCAAGCTCTGACACCAGCATCTCTCACGTCTGTGTGTCCCAAAGTGGAATACTCTCCACCACACTAATTGCCAACGTTAGCTGTGCTACCTGCATCCACAGAGACATCATTCAAAATGTCTTCAACACTTTATTAACATTTATGACAAAAAAAAAAAGCATTATCTAAAATTATTTTCATAAACTCGTCATCTGTCAGATTCAACAAGGGATCTCATCTTCGGCCTTGATTTGGATAATAGACAATACCAATTCTGCAAGCCTGATTCCATCTGTTTAGACTGGTGTACACTGCTGCTCAAATAGCCTAAATGGATGTCTAAACGGCAGCTCGTAGTAAACAAACAGCAGCGGGGTGGGAATGGTCTTTGCTAGAGCAAAGCGTCACACTCTGGGGGGTTGCGGAAGGGATCTCTCCATAGTGACAGGATATGATCAGAAAAGTCCCTGCTGAAATCTATCCAGGTTACAATCTACCCACAGCATAGGAGACAGAATATATAAACAGTGTGGCTGTTGACCTCAAATATACCTATGTCCTATAATAGCAAAAAAAAGAATTGCAAGTAAAGACTCAAAAAAGGTAAGACCTTGGAGAGAGAAAAAGTGAGTGAGTGTGTGTGTGTGTGTGTGTGTGTGTGTGTGTGTGTGTGTGTGTGCACGCTGGTGTGTATTTGTCCACGTAAGGCCAAGAGGGAGAAAGAAATGGGGAGATGGAGCTAAAAAGAAGGGAACTGACAGAAGAATGAAAGGAGGTATTGGGGTCATACTGATGGGCACTGAATTGTGTTGTGAATTGAATGAACTCATCTTTAAAGGACTACTGTGTATTTCCCCTTTATTGAGAGAATAGCCATATTAACATCCTGTTCTCTTTGTGAAGTCAAAGCCATATCCGATGATGATTGGGTTTGGGAAACGCTCTGATGGAAAAATAGAGCCCATCGCATCCACAGCACCATCTCACACCACATTGGCATATGCGGCTCACTGCTTCCCACTTTTGGCCAAAATTGAAGAGCTTGCACAGAGGAAAATAAATAGGTGGCTGAATAGCAATGGCCTCTGCCACTGAACCTTTTATCAGTGGGAATCTAACAGCCGTGCCGTTTCAGAATTTCAGTTTAGCTTCCGATTACGGTATGTCCCGGCATTTTATTCCCTACATCTCTATGCTTCATAGCCTTCAAACACTTCTCGGTAACTGCCTATTATCCAACAGTTCCACTCCACTGACCCTGCCAATAAAACTTTTCATATCCTTATAAATGAACTCAATTGCCACGTTCTAAACATTTACACTGCACTAACAGATCATCTCCACACCTTGGAATTGGCTAAATTCCCTTTTCCTTATGAATATATAGGAGGAGATTAGAGATATGATAGCTTTTCAGATTGCTGCACCCAGTGAAATTAGTTTAGTGAGCATTTACAGACTAAATTGGAACCATTAAATAGCGGATTGAATTGATGGCACATTCATTGTCTCTCCATCGGTATCACTGTAAAATCAATTAGCCGTCACTTTTCCATTCTCAATAAAGTATGATTGTCAGCCACGGATGAATAAAGAAGATCCTGACAGCCACTCAGACCAGGACACCATGTGAAAACAAATTTGTGTGTAGGGCAGGGGCTGGCAAACGTGATCTGTAATTGTGCGCAGAAGCACAATTGTCTTCATCAAAAGGCCACTATGCATAGTATGGGCCATTAGTTTAAAAATGTACCACGTCGAGCTGATATTGAGCTCATGAAAAGCTGCAACAATTGTTTCAATGTAAGGATAAGTAAAATAATGCTTATTGAATGTTTATTATTCATGTATAAATGTTCATCATTCTTCTTACTGCACATGCAGCCAAGACTGCCATGACTGACTACACCAACATTGTAAATACTGGATAGAGTATGATGGCCTACTCTCAGGAAAGCAAAATCCAAGAAGAGAGCTCATGCATGTCTCCTAGACACAAATGAGCTCTTTTTAACATTAAGATGACACTAAAGGCATTTAGCCAGCCTTCTATTTCTCACATTCAACTCAAGAGAAACAACCACATGTTGATCTCACTCTGAACAAAACAAGAGATCTCCACATGATGTTAAATAAGTATCATTTAACTCTAATATGAGATTAGAGACCATGAGACCATGAGATTAGAGAAAGAAAACTCAATATGATGTTTTATGACTCTCCTCAAACATGCACAGTTTTCACATACTGCATTTTCCTATAGAAGCCATGGAAGCAGCAGCCATATAGTAAGAGCTTATTACCATTATATATGTCACATGATAGCATCTTCACATTTATCTCATAAAGTCTCAATAATTGATTCTCTCTGTTGTCTCCTCCTAAGGGGTTTTTAGGAGAAACATTTTAGATGTAGCTGATCACAAAATGATACAAAATTGAGATCTTCCCTATTTCTTGAGATGAAGAAAAGACGACTGAGCAAAATATTTTAACTCAGTTTATAGACATGGTAATGTATGGACATCAACATCATATCATCATCATCATCATACATCACACATGCCTCTAAGTCATAGGCTGCTATGCAAAAATATTCTATCACTGTTTTGATCAGTGTAGTCTGTGCCTGTTGATAGCCTTACCAACGAAAAAGAGTATACCATAGATGTGCATACAATATTGTACCACACTGCTTTACTGTCATGTATAGTCTTTATCACTCAGTGGAGTGTCATCTGTTTCAGCAAACAATCTGTTTGTAAAATTCATTCAGTGCCAGTCAGCTGTTCAGTTTTGGTTGCAAATCAAACAGCATTATGCCTGTCAATTTGCCAGAGGCACTGCTAAGTGTCCTCTGAGATCAAGACTTTCATCTAATTTTGCTTTCTAATGAAATCAAATAGGGTGCCCCAATATCCCTCTTCACAATGTTCTCTGCAATATCTACAATCAGAGTCTCTTTTCCAACAGCTGAAGTCCCCCCTCTTTATTTGCTGTGTATAGACTAACATATGAGCATGCATATGAAAATTACCAATGGCTGCAGCACCACATATGTCATTAAGCCATAGATGGCACAATGAAACAATGCCAGTTTTTCATTTGGCCATTTTGTTGAATTGATAGAATGGCATAAATATTTTCCTGTATATGCCAACAACAGATTAAAACAATGTGGCCAACAGCCTGATGGGTTGCAAACACTGTAGCTTTTAAGACCTGCCAGCAATTAGTGGCCAGGGTTCCAAAGCATGGAAGCTAATGCCATGTATTGTATCAGCCCCTCCAAGAATTTGCAATTTTGTGATTGAAAGATGTATGGCAAAGTCAACAGTTTTGCACAGACTTGGTAATTTCAACAATTTAAGCATTTTGCTGCATGGAATTCCTCACGTCCTTTAAAAAAGTAGAGGGACTGCAATGTTCACAAATTTCAAAATTTCGTTGATTAAACCATCTGCTCAAAGCGAATGTCAACAAACAGATCATCAAAATGTTGTCCTTTGGCTTGCAGTTTTCATTCTTGCACTTTTATTGCAAATAAAACACAGAAAACACCGTAAATTGTGTTTCAGATAAGCCAATAAAAATTCAAGCCTTTTCAGTCCCAATAATCACAGAATAACTCTTCAAAATCCCGAAGGAAATGATTATATGCAGCTAAAATGCAAGCCATGCTGAGTGCAAGAAAAAAATGAGATGTGCCAAAGCATTTGCAGGTACAGGTATTAAATTCACTGTCAGGACCATATTCCTCTAATTTCTAAAAAATTAATGAATCCTCATCTCTCTGCCGTAATTACTCTGGTGTGCATTCTATTGGCAGAGGATTGGTTATCTCCACACAAAGTAAAGGGCTTCAGGATTCTCAGATGAAAGGTGAGATGGAAATGTGATCCGCTATTATTGCTTCATGTTATCAACACTTCAGCTTCCAGTATATGTACGATACATAGTAGATGCTCATCTCAGAGGTAAATACTTTGATTTCATGAATACAAATGGTTGTCTACAATTGGCAGGGTAAGAATTCAATCTATATCAATCTGATTCCTCGGCTATTCCGGGCCGATAGAAGAGAATGAAGGGATCCAGAGCCAGCCTTCAGATATGAGCTCAATGTTTGGTTAAAGCAAAGGGGGATGGGATAATAAACCGCCTGTGTATTTCACTGTTGGCCAATAGCTGCTGTGCTCTCAGGTATGGTGTGAGATTGACAATGTTTAGGGAGGTAGGCCCAGCAGTGTCAGGGTCAGAGGATGTCCTAGGTAGCAGATCAACCTCAGACCATCTGAGGAGCTCTTTAATGTTCAGGAACTAGGGGAAGGTGAGAAAAGCTTAGAAGGGGCTTTCTCATGAACCGGGCTGACCTGGGAGAGACTGTAGGGGAGGCCCAGGGCCCAGGGCTACAGTGGAAAATAGACAGCTGATGTTTGGTAGCAGGCGGGGTGCTGCTCTGTCCACAGGTGCTGCACAGATGCCTCCAAAGCAGAGCAAGCACCAGTTATCCAGGGACACTGGGACCCACTGGAGTCTCCTGATTTGGTCTCACCCACAGCCCTCGCATCTGCTCAGCCACTCTCTCGTAGTAATTACACATGGCACCGGGTGGGCACATGATGGATGCTGGGAAACAGGAACAGAAATCTGACATGATTTGGAGGGAATCTCTTTTAAGGCTCAATGGCAACAAATTTAGTGAGCTTTTTATTATTTTTCATCACAATTTAAAAGACGTAGAAGTGAGGTCATGCACAGCCATCCACTTCAAATGAGAATGTTCACTGTTTGGACACCATCATGGAGAATAAATGAAATGTATGAGGAAATGCTGTCCAATTGGTGTCATAATTGCTATTTGGAGGATTCATAATTAAGGGTGCAGCCATCAGATAAAGGAGTGCAGATAAAAAGGAGTTGGGCTGGTAATGGAAATCTGTTTGGAGAGGAATAGTTTCTAATAAGTAATTTTGCCTAATAAACTATAACCGATTTAATCTCCACCTTATCAGGCCAAGATTTCACCACTTTCCTTTTTAATTGGCTATTTTGTAATCCCGATTCCCAACAGAGCGGATGGTCTGTCTCCGTCTCCTGAGAGTTAGCATGAAATCAGTTTGAAACACTGTGTCAATCTTATTCTGAAGTGGCCATCTGGCCAGTGTGCAGATTCTGGGGATGGCATGCTGAACCATGGGGTCTCTCTGAGGCAATCATCAGCAGATTTACACAATGTGTTAATGCAAATTTAATAGAGACTTCCTATCGGCCACTTTAATCTTCCATGTGTCCTCAGTGTCAGCCTAACTGAAACCTTAGCAGGGAATTCACACTCATATCCTAAAGAGAACACATTCAGCTGGCAGGCGTCAGTCGCCTGGTCCATGCACCTTCTATTTTTTAATATCATAAGTAGATTATATTTTAATTGAAAATATACTTTCCTGAAAAGCTGCAAAGATGGGAAATTCAGTTGGTCACCAACACAAATAACCATTGTAATTATTTTGTAGTTATTTACTGTAGTCCAATATTGTAGTTATTTATGGTGGTTAAATGGGGATCATTAAAATATCTTCTATGTTTTGAATCTATCATCTGAACTCATGGTAATAATTTAATTTAAAGGCCCAATCCATAATTGTAATATAATAACCCCTGCTGAAAAACTGTCGGTGGATTGATTTTACGTAGCCTAATGTGTAAAATGTTTTGACTCAAGATGAGATGAGAAAGTTAAAAAAAAACAAAAAAAAAAACATCCACAAGTAAAACATACACCGATCAGCCATAACATTAAAACCACCTGCCTAATATTGTGTAGGTCCTCCTTGTACCGCCAAAACAGCTCTGACCCGTCAAGGCATGGACTCCACAAGACCTCTGAAGGTGTCTTGTGGTATCTGGCAGCAAGAAGTTAGCAGCAGATCCTTTAAGTCCTGTAAGTTGCGAGGTGGGGCCTCCATGGATTGGACTTGTTTTTCCAGCACATCCCACAGATGCTGGATCGGATTGAGATGTTGGGAATTTGGAGGCCAAGCCAACACCTTGAACTCTTTGTCATGTTCCAAACCATTCCTGAACAATTTTTGCAGTGTGGCAGGGCACATTATCCTTCCACCGCTATCAGGGAATACCATTGCCATGAAGGGGTGTACTTGCTCTGCAACAATGTTTAGGTAGGTGGTACGTGTCAAAGTAACATCCACATGAATGCCAGGACCTAAGGTTTCCCAGCAGAACATTGCCCAGAGCATCACACTGCCTCCACCGGCTTGCCTTCAGAAGAGAATGGCCAGACTTGTTCAAGCTAACAGAAAGGCCACAAATGCTCAAATACAACAGTGGTGTGCAGAAGGGCACCTTGTTGAATCCATGCTGCCAAGAATTCAGGCTGTTCTGGAGGCAAAAGGGGGTCCTACCCGGTACTAGATTGGTGTACCAGTAGCCAGTGATACACACAATTCCTGCGTTGGACCCAATCAGACCACACTATTGTCCCGGGTTTATCTCGGGTCATTGACCATTCAAACCAGACCACACCAGGTGTCACCATATTTACATCTGTATACGTCACTGACGTGCAAGGCCGAACAAGTAGCTGTGTGATATTGCCGTAGATAATTGAATCTTTTACCGTCCAGGTAATTTGTTGCTTTATTTCTTGTTCCCCACGAATGGATAGAAGCGCTCTGATTTCGGAATCTTTCCAATTGTCCATTGTTTTATTCGTTGAAACCAACGGTCCTTGCTGTGAACTGGCTTGCATACTAATGCACCTCTGATCTTAACCATCGAGGTTCCCGTCCATTGCGTAACCTATGTCCCCCTGTTCATACCACAGCCGAGCTGCATCTGACCCGTGTTATTTCCAGGTCGGGAGCAGGGTCGCGTCTGATAACCCGTGTAGAAATATTCACACCAACACCTGACCCGGGTTATTTCTGGGTAATTGCCCTGGTGTGAAAGAGTTATGTAGTGTATGTGTATAACCAAAATTTAAATGGTCAAAATTTGAAGTGAGTCAACTCATTATTAAGTGGGTTAAATCTGTTTTGAAGATGTGAATAACGCCAGTAGAAATTATGGAGGTTTTTCTGTGCCCCCCTAATAATAATAGATAATAATAATAATAGTTCTGGGCTAAATTATTATTAATTCATAAATACATAAATAAAAAGGTATTTATAAAATTATTAATTTAATTGATGTCCAAATTACATAATTAATTAAAATCTTTATAATACAATTAATAAAATGGTAAATGGGTCTATTAATAATTCCATGTCATCATTATGACTTTAATCAATGAATAAATTATCAAAGGTGGTAATTATGAATTCATTCTATCAGTGGAAAATCTGGGCTGAAAAAAACAAAAGATTATGGTGACTAAGAATCTCGTTACTGATTCATGACTTTTTGCGATGATATGTTGCTCTGCATGGTTGAATTGAGAAATGTGTACATGGGCATGTTTATCAGGGTTAGAAACAGATTCAGGTCTCCCCTAAAACAGTGATGAGTAAATCTGGTGGACCGTGCAAGCTAGCATACCGCATTAGCCAGGGCTAAACTTTAGCTTAACACTAGCGATTAGCAAGATACCTGCTGCTAGCACACTGAGCAGGGCCCAGTTTCCCAAAACAACCAAAACTAGATCTCACCCTTTGGCCTTGCCCTTAAGAAGGGGGTGTATCTCTGGCTTTGTGTACCATGTTAGTTGTAGCTAGCACGCTCCCTAGCTAATCGCTGGTGTTAAGCCTAAGTTAACTCCCAACTAACAGCTAATGCTAGCTTGAACTGTCCACTGTATTTAATCTATTGTGGTTTAATGTTTGGAGGAGGGTTGTGACATGGTCAGGTTGGTGCTCCATTTGGTCCGACCCAGTTGAAGTTAAGGGGTCCTCATCCCTGTCATTGTGCTGCCTGCTAGCATTAGCGACAAGATGTAGCCTACTGACTGCAGACGGGGAGTGAGGGAGAAGCCACAGGCCAACAGTTGGCCACTGAGATCCTGCTACTTCTCTGTGGGTTGTATTATATTAATATTGGCTTGGCACACTGGCTGCATGTCATATAATAAAAAAGATTTGTGTGGAAGCAAAACGTGTAAATGGTTAAGCAGTAGACAATTGTGGGATGGAAAATGAATAGGAAAACACATAACATATAACAAAACTAAAATTATCTTTAAAAATTGCTTTGTAAAACTGCTTATTTATTTTTTTCAAATGTAATATTTCAGTATAAATGTTTTTGTTTCAGAATTTATCTTTGAATTAATCAATAAATAATTTAAGTAATTTATGACTTTTATTGACCTTTATCAGTAGTCCAGGAATGCACACTGACAGGTCTCTTGTCACAGCCTAGCCTGTAATTGACAGAAATATAAAAGTCAAATTTTTACAGTTGAACGAGTAAGCTAGCTAAGTACAGCAGAGATCCATCAGAACATCTAGTAAAGAGCTAATACATACACTCTCCGGCCACTTTATTAGGTACACCTGTTCAATTGCTTGTTAACGCAAATAGCTCATCAGCCAATCACATGGTCGCAACTCAATGCATTTAGGCATGTAGACGTGGTCAAGACAACTTGCTGAAGTCCAAACCGAGCATCAGAATGGGGAAGAAAGGGGATTTAAGTGACTTTGAACGTGGCATGGTTGTTGGTGCCAGACGGGCTGGTCTGAGTATTTCAGAAACTGCTGATCTACTGGGATTTTCACGCACAACCATCTCTAGGGTTTACAGAGAATGGTCCGAAAAAGAGAAAATATCCAGTGAGCGGCAGTTGTGTGGACGAAAATG
>OOFE01020735.1:0-10920 GCA_900323365.1 Monocentris japonica | reverse complement strand
TTTGGGATATGGTGGAACGGGAGATTCGCATCATGGATGTGCAGCCGAGAAATCTGCAGCAACTGCGTGATGCTATCATGTCAATATGGACCAAAATCTCTGAGGAATGTTTCCAACACCTTGTTGAAAGTATGCCACAAAGAATTAAGGCAGTTCTGAAGGCAAAAGGGGGTCCAACCCCGTACTAGCAAGGTGTACCTAATAAAGTGGCCGGTGAGTGTATATCACAATTCAAAATTGCACTGATTTGTAACTTATGGCTTGAGAACGAAATGTGTTGCAACGCCGGTCACTTACTCATAGCACCTTCTTCCATATTTGAGTCATTGGTGTTGATCAACAACCTTATCAAACCCTGCAAATAAATTATGGTTATTTTGTTGTATGGAACAATACAAATCTTACTTAACGGTCACTGAACTAGGCTATAATTATTCCAGATGCACTGTAGATGGGAAATAGATGAGTATATTCTGTAATGATTTTAAAATAAAGACAGGTAGCCTACCCTGTAGATTACATAACATAAAACTGGTGTTTGGTGTTTTTAGACAGTGAAAAGGCATTTCAGCAGTATGAACTTGAACAACACTCTTAGATAGAGAACTGCGATTCTAAACTTGCCACACATAAAGCCTGCGGGCTGCTCACTGAATGGTAGACATAACTTTGTGGACTCATACAGCTTTATTATAGTAGTGCTATTTCAAAACCAAAATATGTAGTCTGATCACCAGAAAATTATCCTGGATGCTCTCACAGTGACCTTTTCCATTTTTTCCACACCATTCTCTATGGAGCTGCACATTGGTGTGACATCAGAGATTAGAGGGTGTGGAAAATTCTCTGTTGTTTCATGTTATTGCAGAAATTACTGAATGTCCTCCTTGAAGTGTCCTAGGATATAACAGTAATGTATTTCAAAGTTCTGCCAAAGCACCTTAATAAGACAGGCTCAACTTAACATTGGTGATGGGGATCGATTGGGTTTCCTGTCTTTAAAAAGTTATTCTTCAAGTGAATCAGTTGAATTTGATCTTTTTGCTAGTAACTAGCAGAGTTTTTACACTGTAAGACAACAATTTGAGCTTGACTTATTTACTTATCCTAACCAAATCTGATACATGAATACTTTTTTTACCATACACAATGTAATGTAACCATCCGTTGTGCCATGATCCAGGGCAAGCATAATGTAGGGAGGGCATTCATTCATTCAAGCCCAATTCAGATGTTAAAAGAACAATGTACCAACACACAAATGGTTACTGTATGGGCATCAGGCTAAACTGTCATAAATCCAACAGACAGGCAGCATCATTCACTGACCACCTAATCTAAATGTTACAGGGTTGGGAGTGTGAGTCACGGGGTTATCATTGATTAATCACACCAGTTAAGCACTGAGAGACATTCCTGCACTTACGCCAAACAGTGTGACCAAGACCAGAACCAGTCAAGTCTTTCTGAGAACAACAGTTGTGTGCAATGCTGTCTTAATAAATTGCTTTATGATACTCTAAAATGGTATACATTTATTTTCTAGTCTGTGTACACACGTAGCCTATACACAATTTAGTCAACCTAACTTAACCAGCAACAGGAGAAAAACTGTCAACTATGCAAAGATGCGGCCAGACACTGACATCAGACACTGTATGGAACTTAAAAACTGAATTAAAGAAAAGTGGTGTAAGAAATTCATTCAAGTTTGGGATTCCTGCCTGCCACTAAGACCAAAACAACCTAAAGGTTGACTCAGCATATTTGTTGTTTCAATCACATAGTAACCAATTACTAGGAAACATCTTGATCATCTACATTGTCCAAATTGTGCTTTGTGTATTAACACCCTCAGAGACTTGAATTTGCAGGGGTTTTCCCTTTTCGCAGAAGGCTGGTTCATGCTGCGTTTAAGTGGTAAATGTGAGTGGGAATTCGATGATAATACATAATATGCCAGATGCACACTGGGAAGGGGAAATTTAAAAAAGGGAAACTGGGTTATGGTTGTGCAAATGTTGATACAAAGATTCTCATCAGCTATTTCACTTAGACAATGTCTTTTTTTCTTACACACATGAAAAGCTGTAAAAATGTGATATTTATTTTACTGCAATATGAATGTAAAATGTGATATTGCCCTTTTTGCAAATTGAAAAGAAATAGACATAGAAATACTTTGCAGGTCACCGCTATAGCTTTCAAAATGAGAATGCAGAGTAGGTCAAAGTGTGCAGTGGAGACTTTACCAACAAAGTGCAAGGAAATCAAAATAGACCTGGACAGTTCCCATTAGGCTAATGTACAACATTGCTCTCGCTTTATCTCACTGCATCACCTGGAAGTCTAGTTGTGTAAAGGGGATCGGAGAGTTTGCTTTCTTGCACAAAATATATGACAACAAAAATCCTTGGACTGGACTCTGGGTCAGGTCAAGATCCCTTTTTTGTCTGCATGGTACCAGGCTGGGTATCATGTAGACTGGCTCTCAGACTGGTCAAAAGATCACTCAAGATCTTTACAATTGGTCATCACAGAGAAGATGGTCTTTAACTTTACTACTAATAATGTAATGCAATAAGAAAAGGACTCCACTATGGCTTCTGTGGAGCTACTGGAGAACATTGGCGCACTTGAGTGAAAGGACTTTTTGTGCTTTTGTTCACAGTGGTCTTTGAGTGACGTTTCATAACACAATGCAGTTCTACAATGCTACACTGGTCACATTTGCACCACTAGTCTGGGTGCATTGTTATGTAAATGCACATGAATGAACTTGCCCTGTGAACTAAGAAGTGCGCTCCCACTAACATTTGAGATGTATCGAGGCAGGAGTGGACATATATGAACCTTTGCCTTGGTGTTTGGGATGTTCATGTACAGCATGTTGAGTAAGATGCCAGTACGACTGCCTTTTACACATAAATACGAATGACATACTGACTGAATAAGGGCCAGTGTTAGGTACCTGTGCATCGACAACAGGCAGAACATGAATGGACAACAGTAGCTACGAATCAGTGCCTGCACTGGACCAATACTTCTGTTTCCAGTGTTGCTGACAGCACTGTAATATTCCATAAACCTTCTTAAAAAAGTATTAAATAAACCAGTAAAACTTATTTATTCTAATCAGTTAAATAATATTAACACTTAATTGTTTTGTTTCCGTATTCAAAACATTTTGAATTTTATCTTTTCTGTATTTGCTGGGCCTCTTGCTTTTTAGGCACTCTTACATATTTTTGGTCATGCTGAATTCCCAAGTAATTAAAACAGTTGGAGGCACACAGAATGGTTTTCAAGAAAGTGGCATTGTCATATCTGCATAAGACAGGGAACTGAATTTGTACGAATGGTTGAGAACAGGTAAATAAAAACCTTTGATTTCATTTCAGCTGGAGTGTTTCTTAACAAAAGAGAAATGGATATCAAAATGGAAATTTTTCTGTCTGTTTAATTGGATGGCCACTTTTACTCAACTTATCTTTTGCAGCCCAACTCATTCAAGTGAAGTGAGCATTTCCAATAAGAGAGACTATTCTTCTCAGTTCAAAAGGATGTGCTTTGTGGCATTTAGTTATGATGGCATGCATCAGTGTAAACAAATGTGACACTCTGCAATGTCCTCTCTAAACCTGGCATGTGTCTGCCAAATGTGGTTGTAAACTTATGCTAATATCAATTCTCCAGGTTTATAAGACACATATGTCTTTCAAGATCACATTCAATTGAAAAAAATGTTAGAAAAGATAAAACACATACTTATTTATAGCTCAGAAAAATGATTCTGGCACAAACAACCACCCTCCAGATCATCTCTAAGTAAGTCAATATGACATAAATCATGATGAACTACATTTTCTAAATGGTGCACAGATATAATCTTAACACTATCAAGAGCTGAGTTAAGAACAAATGCTTTCATCCAGTATAGCCTCAGAATAATGGAAAAGGCTCCTACATTATTGCCCATTCTTCCTGGAAGCTATAGAGACTGACATTAATCCCAACTGTCTGTAAAATTGAAGCAATAAAAACCACGAGCAGTGGCATCAAATTTCTCTGTGGTGATGCTCCTCAAAAATATAGATCCACAGACAAACAATGATATCTATACTTGATTGTTTCAGTAAAGATTCCTAGGCTCTCTGTGTTCCCTTTGTTGTACATGAGAGAGACATTACACCAATGGCAGAATATGACCTCATTTGCTGCGAAGAAGAAATTTAATTAACAAGGCAAACAGTGTCTGCCAATATGCCTCAGCAGAGACTCCAGAAGATAACCGCTACCTTTCAGAAGAGCCTGAAATACTTTTAGACAAAGCTTGACAAACTCTCAGTCTGACACACAGGCCGAAACTACTCAGTGGTTGTTAAATCACTGTGTTTAAGGGGTTTTGACACAGTCATTCACTTAAGATCAGCGTGAAGACACCCACGCCATAACCAGTGAACTCAGTAGTAGCATAGCCAAGATTATAAGGCCATTCTCATGAAAACATGAGTGTGGAAAACAGATGGTACCTCTGTCCTTGGAACAGCAGAATAAAGTCTTGGGCCCACTGGACTCTGACATCAACGTATTTTGTCTGTTTCATAAAATCACTCATTTCACTTTGTCCCTGTTCTTCTTGTGCCAAGGTAAACAAGGTCAATTGAAAATCCACTATAGCTTATCTTCTGGACCGTTACCATACACCATATTCACAGTTAACATCCCTATTGACCTTTCACTGCCTTTATAATGTGCAAACAGCTTCGATCTCATGTGAAAACAATACCTGTACAAGCCAAGCGTCAGCAGAGGTGGTGCCCCATTACCCATGTAGCCCATTCATGATAATGATGATTATTCCTTCTTGTGCTCTGGCAGAGACTTAAGAAACCTTCAGAGGACTAGCGTCATTGGTACATCAGGTACTTGATGGTTGAGTCAACTGATTTGTTTTCCTAGGAAATTGTCCATGTGCTGTCCCTGTATGCATTCAAATCCAGCTTCTGCGTTGCTGTCGAGCTTCACTGTGCTATGAGAAGAATGACATCATCTTCTGTCAGAATAAAAACAATGGATATCCCCTCTAAGTGCCACTTTTTTCACATTTAAAATTTTTCCACATTTGGTTTCTGTGATATTAAATTCACAGCTAAAGTGAGCTGCATCCAAACTTTAGCAAACAATTTTAAGCCTAATTTGGTATGAGACATGACTGGCCCAGTGGCAGTGTGCAACTCCAATTACGATAAGGATTAAGCACACGCAATCAAAAGATAGAACAAGATAATGTGCAAAGATACATTTGGCACGCAAGCAATTAATTGGAGAAGCATGACACCGTGGCTGCAAAAGATGAGGCAGGAGATGATGTTTCAACACTTCAACATTATTAATGGCAAAGACTGCTGATTTCTCCCCATCTCTGTGAGCTGGCCACAGTTGTCACAGGAAAGGCTGTCGTATGATTTGGAGGAGCCAGACGGAGCTGTCAGGGAGTCCACTGCGTTTGGTGGCTGCTGTCTGTAACTGCTGCCTGTGTCTAGTGAACCCAGGAGGCAGAAAATGGCCGAGTTCACAAGTTGATTAATGAGTGTTCTGCCACCAGTTGTCAAAATCTGACACTGATTGTTAAGCTTGAAGCTTTTTACAGGGCAAAAGAAGATAATATAGCTTTCAATGAAATCAATTTACTGAAGGAAATTAATTACAATTGATGCTGACCAGTCATGAACACACACGGTTGCAGAGATATTTACTGCCTAAACTCATAGGTAAATAAAATACACTAGGATGTTTGCAGAAAGGTGCAGGCTGACGTGAATCTATCACACTACACATATTACTGTGGCTAGCTTGGGTTATTAATATAATGACAGATCTGTGAAAGGGTTTCAGAGACGTAGTGGTGACGATAACATATGTCTAATCTGTTTGGCTGCTAACCGTCCAACTGTTAGGAGAGATGATGAGATTAATTAGGAGTGGGATGGCTACTGAGGGAGAGATGAAGCTGTCATTATGCAGTAGGTGTTGAGTAATGATGACTGCCTTGTCTTTATCCTGGGTGAGACTGTCTCTACTGTGTTAACTCTGACCCAATTAAAACCCCAGGTAAACAGGCTCCTGCCATGGTCACAGGCTTATTCCTCTTGAGATTGCTGGTGAAATGAAGCTGTACATTTTATCTGTGCATCATGGTTGGAAAGTCAACTTGACAGAACTCAGGGCACTTGATAAACAGTCTATCTAGGGCACGCTGTATAGCAGGTCTCTCAGGGGGTGTAGTCAAAACCCAAGACATTACAGAGAAACCCAAAGCAAATTATCCTGACATGGATGAAACAATAGCAAATTGGACAAATGATATAATTTGAGTCATATAGGCCCCAGCAGAGTCTGGTTGTTTCTCGCACTCTGAGGGATTTGGAAATAAGAATAGTGTTTGATGGTAAAGGTCAAGAAACAAAGGTGGCTCCCTGTATGGTTTCCATAGAAGGAGGATGCAGGGGTCCCTGTGACACATCCCAGCACCAAATGTATTCATTATTTTGTTCCTGTTTCATAATGTGCCTCATATGAGAGGAATCCTGCTTTCATTATTCAAGAGTGTTTCCTTTGGTCTTTGCTGAAAATACAAGGAGATTTGAGGGATTGTTCAAGGCATCACTCCCAGCCAGGAATCTGGGCTGTCTCGTTTTCCACACACTATAAATCATTTTGTATGTTTCTGACACATAGCACTGCTCCTCACTGATACCATCCATGTTGGTACTCAATACCTACACAGTGATACATCTTCAAGAAATAGAGAAGAAATCATGTTTAAAAAAAATCAATTTACAGTATAACCCCAAATACTAAACAGGTTATTTCTCCTCGTCCAACTAATTAGACTTGATTAACCATGAGGGAATGCAGTGATTCAAATGTGACTTTCCACTTAACAATCAATTACTTTTTTGTCCAAGGGACAAAGGTGTTAAATAAGTTCAGGAGGACAACGGCCTCTATGGAATTTAAAATTCTTCAACCGGTGCATGGATGTCTCCTTGGCAAGAGGGTGGTAGGTTGGGGAAATCTTAGTCTAGACTGAGTGTGCACTTTTCAGCAGGAGGGAGCCACGGCGAGTCATTAATCACCCACCAGTGACACTGAAAACCTTCTGCCCCTCATAAGGACAAAATAACCTCTAACAATGAAAGGAACTAAGTGGCCAGAGACAATGGGATATTTGGTGGTAGTTTATGTTCCTCTCATAAGCAGCCCAGCCAGCCTCAGAGGATGGGACAGCCATTCGATGCAGCTCCCTGACTGCATACAGCAGCAGGGAGGGACATTACATGGTCGGCCTGAGTGAAACCTACACATTCAAAATGAGTAAAGCACCACGCATTGCCTCTCACACTGAACTGACCCTCTATGGCGTCATTACATGCACATTTAGGACATAGCATGAAAAAGACATTGCAACAAGAAAACTGAGTGAATGCTGCCAGGGTTAATGACACAAGAAGCATTAAAATATTCAGCTTGAACTAAAGTCACCATTCAAAAAGCCATTATAACCATGACACCGGTCTGTTTTGTTTTCTTTAGACCTATCGCCACAGGCAGACATACTGTAAGTTAATGAATGTCAGTTCATTTTACCAATAAAATGAAAGGCTATAAGACATGTGATTCTAGTCATAGAGGGAGCGATACTGAATTTCAACGTTCACATATTAGTTGAAAGTTAAGTTAGTGAGCATACACTGCTGTCACCAGAAACAAAGGAGTTTTTCCTGCTCTCTAATTTGTGATGTCGGTATAATCTTACTGTACCTACACGGTGAGAATGGATTAGAAAAGTGAGAGCAGGATGATTTTCCCAAACTCATTTGGGTGTACATCTTTGAGCAGATATTTAGGTGTCTACAAAGTCAATTTCCCATTCATTGCCAGTTTGAGCAGCAGGTCCAAACTGCACATCTTGCTGACAAGCTTGGCTTTCTGCTACTGTTTTGGAACATAGTTGGTCATGTTTATAGTTACACGTATCTCTCCGAGGTAACAGGAGCAACATGTGAATTCTTAAATTGAGTGATATCCGTCATTAAAACGGCAAGTGCTTCAGCTCTTGATTTCATTAGTCCCTTACTGTAGCTACATGTATGTCACAGGGAAGTGGCACCGGAGACCTGACAGATGAAAAAAACACAACACTGAGAAATGGGACCTTTAGCAATAACACGCATTTGCATGCCAGTTCTCAAGAAGGCCTGAAGCTGATTGATTAATAGAGACAGAGCATGCCAAGCCATATCAGGGCTCTTGCACAGGTTAAGCGGTGCTAAGATTGTTTTATATAGCCTGTGATTAGAGGATGAAGCTGGAGAGTTTGATCTCTCAGAGTTCCTGACCTCCTAATCACAGGGGGCCTTTCGATCCAACCTGCCCCAACAACTTCAATCAGACACACTCCTGCGAGTTTGAAGCTGTCAGCAGGGAATAGGAAACACTTTTTAACATCAAATTATCATATCAACAAATGTATTTATTCTGAAGAGTAGTTGTATATGCTGTTAGAAAAAAATGATGGATGGGGCAAATCTCAAGACTAATGGAAGCAGACAAAATCTATTAGAATGAGTCTGCTGTGAAAAAAAAACAAAGCATTTTGCATTTCTTGGACATTTTGAATGTTTTAATAAAATCGAAAATATGTTTTAGAACTTTACAGCAAAATTTAAGACTTCTGGTTCAAATTTAAACTCCCATTTAAATGTCCCAAAATGCAAGAGCTCTGCCAAAAGGAAAAAAATAATAACTGAGGCCATCCTCATTACATTACATTACATTACAGTCATTAAGCAGACACTTTTATCCAAAGCGATAAATCTATAAATCAATAAATACAATACAATAAATCCTTGTGACCTACCATTTTTCCTTTGGATTTATAAAATGACGCTTCACAGCAATATTTCACCTTGGTGTAATTTTTAGTTTTAGTTTTCTCCAGTGATTCCTAAACCATCAACAGTGGCCGTCTAGGTAATTAGTAGTGATTCCACCTGCTAACTTTACTTTCCTCCTCTTGGTCAGTGGACAATCATACTTTATAATATATCTACCAAAGCTGATTGGTTAGTGTGCGTTTGTGTGTGCACTGGACTAACTCTTTCAAGGAGTAATTTTGCTCACAGTTATTATTTTCATTGGCAGTTAAGTATCAGAAACAAAGTCTAAATCCCAGTGGTGAATACACACTTCAGGGACAGCTAACGGCAGTGATTTACTTTCCACACACTTGTACATAAAATCTGATAGTGTTGTGCCAAACTGAAATGTCACTTTTAAGCACTGGCATATTGGTAAAATACTATTTACGCAGGACAGTTGATCAGGAAATACAAAGATTTTGTATAATTTACCCGACTCAAATCTCTCTAGAGTGCAACATAATTATCTACATCATCAAAAGCAATTATGGATGCATAAATTGAATGCATGTCTACATCCCATTGTCCCTTGCATATTTGTCCCTTGCACAGATAACACACCATTAACATCACAAAAGAGGGGGAATAATGGAGTTGCCCAGCTGGTGTAAAAGGGACATGACAATAAGTGTGACAAGCCAGTCAGATGTTGGGCACAAAAAACTTTTCATCCCATTCAAATGTGGGCGTGTAGAGTCAACTGAAACATAGACATGGTTTCAGAGATGATTGATTTAGTGAGTATCTAACGCAGAACGCCAGCATTCAAATACACTATTTTTACACCTTAGAACCGATGTTTTAGTTAACATTCACTACTGGCTGTGATGTCATAGTGACGTAAAGCTCCATTGAGAGTGAATAAGGAAAGTACCCAGTGCCCAGCAGGGTTTTGCGGTACAGGGGTTCATTCTCTGGTACAAACCTAAGGGAATTTATAATGGGGGTCTATGGAGAAAATTAGTGCACGGGCCATGTGGTTTTATATTTGGGCCAGGCGAAGGTCAACACATTCTTAAAATACTCCAGGCTAGGGCCGTTTCAGTAAAATGTAGATAAATTGTCATTGTCAGTTTTCTAATGTGTAGGCTGACATGGTAAATGGATGTCTTTGAATGTCTGCTAATTAAAGAAGGTAATTGTTGCAGTGTCTGTGTCGACCTTTTCAAAAGCCTGAAGTGTTACCATTGACTTGGATTGCTACATCCATGTGATTGTTGAACCGTATTTGGTAGGCTAATCTGTTTTGTTATTTTTCTATGAGTAGTATGAGTTTTCCTGGTAGTATGACTACCAGGAAAACTGAAGAATCTCATTTATAGAAGCTGGCCTTTGGCAACCAGATCAGAAAGACAGCAAAACATTCAACATGACAAAGAGAAATGGTTCATAAGTCTTTGTATCGTATCCTGCAAGGAACAATGCATTGATGCAGGCACACACAAAAGTCAGTTACTTTGCGCAAAACAGAAAAAATGTGTGAAACACTGCTGCTTCTTGCAAATGTATGATGGATAACATTCTATATTTTTAATACCAGTCACGGTAAGGTAACTTTTTAGTGTTGAATTATTATTTAAGCTTAAAGAAGGTCACAGACAGGCACACAGTGGCTAATCGGGAGAAACGGGAAGATTCCCAGCGGGCCGGGCTGGTTGTTGGGCTGCAAGGGCCCGTGACAGGATCGGTAAACACAATAATTTTATAAATAGATCATGTAGGGTGCTGCGTTAGGTCCTTTAAAAAACTCTGACGACAACTGCGAGTATGTTTATGACTTTTATTCAACATCAACTTCACACGACAGCATGACTCCGCTTGGACACACACGCCGTGTGACCCCTGAACTCTGAAGTGTGATGACGTAGGACGTCACATATAACTAGATTACACCACAGGGCAGGCTACACTCGCAGAAGCCCAGGAGGTGTAG
>OOFE01020733.1:0-15262 GCA_900323365.1 Monocentris japonica | reverse complement strand
TCTAAATCTGGTAGCCTTCACCTCTTTATTAGGGGGTTTGCTCATCTTTTCTTTTTGTGTATCTTATCCTATCTTAATTGAGTATATCCTCCCCACATTTTAGTTTATCTGACTGAAGGTAAGCAAAATATAACTAATGTCCCTGTTGGCGAAAACAGGAGGATGATCTGTGGAATTCAAACTTGACACACAATTGAAACGTATGTAGTGGACACGGGGTGTAATAGCATGATGTAACCACTAGATGGACCTAAAGGTATTCTTTTGTTAGCCTCTGTTTTTTTCTCCAGGACACACAGTATGTATAGGCTTCCAGTTAACTTATTTTTAGGGATTTTCAGCTCTACTTTTCATTTGGGGACCTATTCCTTTATGGTATTTTATTCATTTTTTACTTTTAATCGAATTAGTCATTTTAATATATGTGGATACAACTCATCTTCAGAAAATCATATCTTATTTGAAATTCTACAAAGAATTTCATGCTGGTTGAATAAAATGCAAATGCATACTTTTTTAGGTTAGAGTGTAAACCAACAAAATAGTAATCTCTCTAGATCCCGTTATTTGGAAGAATCAACCACGTTATTCTTGGACTCAATTAGTAATTGCAAAGTCATATCTGAAGATGAAGAGAATGGATGTGACTGTCATTACTCCTGAAGAGGTATTGAACACAGTTGGAGACTTGAAAAATAATGAATCTCCGGGGAATAATGGCATTACTGCCAAGTTTTACGAGATGCCCAGTAATGGTAACGCCTAAGCAAAGCTAAGGTTAATTCCCGTGGGCAATTTCTGTAGGCACAGTTTGTGTATTAAGAAAATGCACTTATTAATCATAGCTTTGCAGTCTGAGTACATAATTTTAATTGTTGCATCTGTTTTGTGACAGGCTGTAATCTTTTCCTCTTTACCTGTACAGGTGGAGTCATCAGAGTTCAGCTGGATTCAAGCCACTGGAGACGAGTCATCATGATCACTGTTCATTTTATGCTCTACATTTATTAGTGATAGATGGCTGAAATCTCTCCAAATTCCCTCATTTTCTGTTAAGCTCTGTCCAAGGTATAAATCACATGTTCAAAATGTTTATAAAATCTTAATCTTGACAGGAAACCCTGTACATACCCCTGTATGTATCCCTACAAAATATTATATTTTAATGGCAGCTCTTAGACAAATTGCCATTTCCCTTAATTTCATACATGCTCTACAAGAATATAAATAGTGTTTGTTCTTTATGTTCATTAAAAACATGTTTTTCTTATCAAATGGCTGTTTATTGACATACAGTAATAACAGGAAAATGGTTGTTTCCACCATGATGAGCAGACTAAATCTGCCTTTCAGGATCCAGTTGATTTACATTGTTCTTCAATCATTGTTAGTATAATTGTAACCTCCTTTATTCAGGGAAGAGCAGTCATTTAACTACAAGAATGACTCAGTGATACAGCAATGCAACACTGACTTGTGATTGAGTCTTGATCAGTCATAAAGTCAACTAAAATGTGGCTTCTTAAAGTTACTAAGATAGATGCTGGTGATGTGAAATGAAAGAAACAAAACAATCATTAACCAACACTGTACAACATCTATTCAAAGACAAATTAGAGTTAAGAGAAATAACTAAGAAGAAGAATGAGAGAATAAAAATAGAAGACCTATAGTTACAAGCTGCCACTCGAGGGGTCCGGGCATTGAAGTCCTTCTGGACAAGTCTCATTGGATGTGTCACAATTAATATATAATCAACACCTTGAAATATAAGTAATCACATATTTGCCAAACTCACAGCATTGATACATGAGCTTGTGTCAAGTTTCTTCAGCACCACCCTGGATTCAGTCAGCAAAAAGTGACGTAGGCACTGGCATCGGAAGTAAGCCGAGTTACTGGCCCCCTGGTTGCTCCACGCGATGTACACTGGGATCAAATGTTCCTGTCAAAATAAAAGTTCAAAAACATTTTCAGTGTTTCCCCTTGGCATATGTAAAATAACAAACTTTTATTTTGAAACCCATCGCGGAAGTATCAACCCCCTCTAGTCCGTTCTCGAAGTAGCTGATCAGCTGTCCGACCATCACTGGGGTTGATATATTTTTCTGAATAACTACAACCAGACGACATTGCGACATAACATGTCCACTAACAACATGGCAGACCCAAGAAGACAAAATAAGATTTTGCGGTTAGTATATTATACAAAAAACAGCTTTCTTTGATGGAGTTGGCTAGCGAGCTAGCTTGGTTAACGGCAGCTAACCTTTAGCTCAATGAGTGTAGGCTAAAGATTAGCCATTTCTATCGGCCTAGGATAGTTATTATACTACTATATATTACACGTTAAATTGTCTGTCAGCGTTTTGACGGTTCTGTGATATAAATTGGCCAGCAAACAGCTCATTTAACGCTAGATAGTATAGTTTAAATGTTACATAGACGACTAGCTGTATTTCATGGCTACTTGCCCAGTCTCATTAATGACAGTCTGGTAACGCAGCAAGTGGCACTACTGTTAAGCTACCATTCAGCTAGCTATTAATGTCTGTGTTGTTGATGTGATCAGAATCAGAAACACTTGTTTTTCTCCAATACATATCCATACAACTACACAGTGATCCATTTACCTGACATTGGTGCTAAAACGTGACAACAGTCAGTTTGGTAACTGAAGGTTACATAGTGACATAGTACATGCTGTCCAAGACATGCAATGAACAGTAGCCTGTATATATCACTCTCTAAGTATAATGCATCCGTTACACTGTTGTATGTTTGGTTATCATCTGTGCTGTTGTAGGTATAAGCCCCCCAGCACAGAGACCAACCCCACCCTGGAAGACCCCACCCCTGACTACATGAACCTGCTTGGCATGATCTTCAGCATGTGTGGACTGATGCTCAAGGTGACCTACACACACAGTCCTACCCTCCTCTGGTGTGTTGTGTGTGTGTGTGTGTGATCACAGCCACACTAAAACTAAATCTCTCACTCCCCTCCCCCGTCCTCTGCGTGCGTGTGTTTGTGACCACACTAATGGGTGTTGCCCCAAAAGGGTGGCTCATAGTCCAGCCCACCCGTTCCATTTAGAAGATTAAAGGTAAACTCACCTTTTAGATGCTAGACTGAAGGGCACAGGGGGAAGGGTAGCAAGCCTGTCTGGTCTCTTAGTAGATTATTTGACTGACTGATTGTTTGGGTTTTAGTCAAAGTGTGAGCTGTTTCCTTCAAAACGTGTTGTACGAGTTATTTCCAAACAATTTGGTACAGAAGAATATTCACAACTGGTATGTAGAACTCAATGGGTAGAGCGTGACACTAACATGGCCATGTCCCTGCAAAATTATCAGGATTATTTTTAGCAATAATCCTACATTTTCTGTGCTGACACATAGCACATTTCAGAGTATAATAGAGTAAATAATTTTCTGTGTAACATTGGTACATGCCACTTCTATCCTAAACAGAATCATACCACAGTCAATGCAGTATCTGTTTTTATTAATTACCTCCGCAAGTAAATACATAAGAATGACACGTTTTGCTACTTCTTCAGGTTCACTCATCTAACATTTATTCCTTGTTGGATTTTTTTTCCTGCATTTGACCAGCACCCCACAGATTTGGAGCTGTGCAGAGGACATCATCGCTTCACTTTATGACCATTGTAAAAATCTTAACATTTCAAAGAAGTTCTTTGTTATCACCTTAAACTAGCCTCACCAAAGTATTGTGTTTGTGTTCCAGTTGAAGTGGTGTGCGTGGATCGCAGTCTACTGTTCCTTCATCAGCTTTGCTAACTCCAGAAGCTCAGAGGACACCAAACAGATGATGAGCAGCTTCATGTGAGTATGAAATAATGTGTGTATATGTACATGTGCAGCTTTAAAACATGGAGATTTGACTTGCTTCTACCTGCCATTGCTGCTAGACTGGCCAAATTTAATGTCTAAAAGCTTTTAGACTGTGTGACCTCCAGGGGTGATACATTTTCCATTTGCTTATAAAAGAGTACTACAGTAGGGCACCCATCCAGGGAAGCTGGGTTGGGGCCCTCAGACAGATTTGCAATGAGGAAATGCCTTCCGGTCCATTGACTAGATGAGGTTATATTAAAGACAGACCCCATGCACTCATAGTTTAGTAACACAAAATGTTTGGCTCAGCAAGTAACGTCAGATCGAGTAGGATGAACTCAATGTGCCGTGTGCACGTAGACGCTGGTTCAAGGCCAGTTTTGAGGACGATTTTCAATAGCCAGGATGTGATGTAACTACCCCTTGTGTTATTAGACTAAGGTGAACACCTACATAGAAGCCTGGCAGGGATGTTGGATGTGGTCCTTGGGGTTATCAAGTGAGCCTCTGCCATCACAGATGTGTTGCTGAATTGGCTCAACAATAGATGGATCAACAGTAAATTCTGCTGTCCTGGTACCACCTCCTTTATACTCGCTCTCAGCACCAATCAGACGTGTGCTCACCTAACTAGACTTAAACCACACCGACAGTGCGGCTACGCTTATGGGCCGGTCACACCACCGCAAAAATGGAACAGTGTGCAACTTGAGTTTGCTTTCAGTTGCGAAGCTTCTTCGTTCACTTGGCGCAGTGCTCAAATTTGTTCAACTTTGGATTCGTATCACTCACTGATGTTCAACCAATACGAAAGGAGTCGCCAGGATTGACCTCTTTCTGCCAGCATGGAGGAAGCTCTCATTTTAACAGTGTCGGGTTGTCACAGTATTTTATCACCATGATAGCCAAAGCATGATAGCTGATAAAGGCAATAGTCTGACTATTGAAATTGTCATGGAAACGCCTTTATCTGATTATTAAGGTCATAATCAGAGTATAAGATTTATTAGATCATGTTAACACCTTAGTCAGATTTCTTTCGGCTTGCATGTCGGTTACCAGCTGCAGTAACTTGGATGTTGTGTTTACAAAGCAAACAACATGGTGCAGTGGAGGGGCGAGCGGCAGACCGATGAATGTATGTAAACATGTAAACACTTGTAAATACTTTGAACCCTGTCAGCGTTATTACTCCCGGTAATCGGGGTATTGCTGTGCATTTCCACTTTCGCCACAGCGTGCCGATAGGTTTTGCTCGGCCAATCCTGGTGTGACCGGGCCCTTGGGCTTATACTTTACACGGCTGGAGTTTCTGGAACCTTTTGGCGGGTCCTACTTGTGGCGCTACTTCAGATGGCCCTTAAACCACGTTAAACCATGGTTAAAACCAAGACTGCACACTTCGGGCTTCAATTATCACGCAAAACACACAAAACTTCTTAAATATACACTATTGAACTCATTTCCACTTAAAATGTGATTAAAATGAGTCACACAGTTGGCATGCATATTTTGTTCGAAGTAAATTATAGCATTTGATCAACTTTCAACCTTTAACACAAATACGGAAATATTGATAAATGAGGGTTTTGTTCCTAAACTCTTTTGTGTCTCTCTCTGTCTGCAGGCTTTCCATCTCAGCGGTTGTGATGTCCTACCTACAGAACCCACAGCCAATGTCACCGCCATGGTAACCAAGGACCAATCACAGTAGAGCGCGGAAGTGTATAGTGGGTGCTGGAATGGAAGACAAAGACAGCTGATTGGCCCACTGGCCATCGGGGAGTAAAAACAGAGACGGACAGGAAGATAATGTGAAAGAAAGAGATGAAGAGAGAGAGAGAGAGAAAGCAGATGAACAGGAGAGGTGGTCACTAACAAGGACACCAGACCAAAATAGAGAGATCAGATGGTCTTCGCACTCTTTTTCTCTTTTCAACCTTTTTTACGTCCTTTGTTTCTTGATGAAAATGCTGAAATTATTACTGTTGGGTTGTCGGGAATAAAGTTGGATGGTTTTAAAAGTAACTGCTGGCTTTTGTTTGTCGTTGTCCTTGGTGGAAGATGCTGATGTTCTCGCCTTGCCGAACAGATAAAACCAAGCTCAGCCACAGATCAACAGCCACCATGTTGATGAAACTACAGGAAGGATCATATGTCTATTTAGGAAGAGTTTTACGTGAGATATGAAAGTGTAGCTGGACGCTCGTAGCAATTATTCTGGATCAGATTTATGAGCGTGCACTTTTGCTAGACATCTCATGAGTTTTCCCTGGACTATTCAAGAGCTGCTGTCAAACGTCTGCTAAACAACGACAACACACACACACACACACTTGGCGTTAATCTTCAAAGCCTTAAACCTATCCCTTTCAAATCTCCCATCTAGTCAGGCCTCTAAAGCACTGCTCTTTCTCCTCTAAAACACATGACGTAAACAGCCTTCATCACTTTCTTTTGTGTGTGTGTGTGTGTGCGCGCGTGCTGACGACAGACAGGGAACCGTACAAGGAGTTGGGTGGTCAGCTGGATGTGAAGCTGATTTAGTGGCCTTATAACTCATGTCTTCCCAGGCCTGGTGCTCTGGTGGTGCCCAGTGGGCACGTCAGCACCACCGTTTCAGCAAACACTGGATTTTCCTTGATTTTCTACTGATTTACTGAAGTGGATCAAACTGCCAACTGGCTCCTTTTAAGGCTTAAACATCTCCTTTTATCCTGTTGTTGTGGTTTTTAGACATTTGTTTCTCCCAGTCTGAATGATGCGTTTGTTGTTGATTGCTATCAGAGGAGAGGATATTGAATTGGTTCGTGTCAGCATTTATCGTCAGTGCTGATCGGTGGGCTGCGTAATTTGGATATTAAAAACTGTTTGTTGGATGAAGATCTGAAGTTCAGCGGGTGCCGGGCAGGAGGAGATTTTAATTAAATCTAATCTCCATCTTCTGCTTGGCTGGATCTGCCCAATGGCAGCAGGCTGTGGACAGCAGAGACTGGGACTGCTGGGGAAAAGACTTCTGTCCCACTTCCTACCACTAGAGGGTACAACGGCGTCACGAATGAGTGACTGAAGAATCGCCAGGAAATGAGAGGGTCCAGCTCAGTGGACTCAACTAGTTAGTCACTTTATGGTTGGAAGGCATCAAAACTCAGCTTTTAAAACTCAGCTCGGGGCCCTGGCTCAGAGTCTCCGCCCTCTACAGCGGTGTTTCCCCCCACGGAAATGGTTCTCAGTGGGGTGGAAAGGCCTCTGAAACGCCATTTATTACGTCCCGTGGCACTAAAACTCTGCTGAATCCACTCCTGGAAATGGTTCTTGGTGGGGTGGAAATGGTGGCAGGGTGGCCTGAGGCTTAGAGAGACCGTCCTGAAACCACAAGGTCCTGGGTTTGAGAAGGTCCCCCATGACTCCCAGTGTCCACCTTGTGAAAGTGCCTTTGAGCAAGATGGTGAAGCCCTACCGCCTCCGGGGGTGCTGCTCTGCATCCTGACCTCCCTGTGGAGAACTGGGCGGGCGAAAAGACTGACCTCAAAAAACTGACTGAGGACCATGGGGCAGTAAAACATCTCAGTTAAACCAATATGAATGCCTCAGGTCCTCTAGGCAGGTTGACCCATCCTGCTGATCCAACAGAGGGAGAAGTACAGCTGTTTTTTGTTTTTTTAACCTTTATTTATCTCAGTAAGGTTGACAGAGCA
The DNA here is from genome assembly GCA_900323365.1 of Monocentris japonica. Classification (NCBI taxonomy): domain Eukaryota; kingdom Metazoa; phylum Chordata; class Actinopteri; order Trachichthyiformes; family Monocentridae; genus Monocentris; species Monocentris japonica. The sequence continues at coordinate 7,700 of OOFE01020733.1, read as the reverse complement.
TGCATCCCTCCCTGCTTCACATTAATACGCACACATTCACACCTCCGAACACCTTTTCTCTGCCGGTCCAGGGATTTGAACCGGTTCTCTAAACTTTAGGCACATCCAATCCTGCATGTCAAGATGCATTGCCTAATAAAACCTTTCATGGTGTGTGTGTGTGTGTGTGTGTGTAGTTGTGTAGTTAGGTAGGTAGTTTATTAATCCCCGAGGGGATTACCACTGGTAGATGTGTACAAACTGCAGGCTTGTCCAAAAAAGGGCCAAACCACCAGTACAACTTCATTCAGTCTCTGTTGCATCCTTAAATCTCATGAAACCTCCAGAACATTTGAAACCTTTGGATATAACCTTTGGAGTAAGGGGTTATGGTTGCCCCACTGGAAGTGAACACTGGTGATGGCGAGATGCTGAGTCGGGCTTCCTCTGTCATCAGCCTGTCACCAGCCTCTCAACACACACACACACTCATACAGGAGAGCCTCGGTACATAAAAAGACAGAAGTATCAAGTATCAAGTGCCTGCACACACTGAATATAAGTGTACACGCAGTCAGTAGAGTACCGGTGTTTCGGTAGAAGTACAGTAGAAGCAGTGAAGTTAACACACATAACTACAAGCTGTCATGAACTCTCTCTCTCTCTAACATTGAATCAATTGTCTCTTTCAGTCAGCTGCTAATTCAAGTTCAAACTTTGGCGATGTAAATGCATTTTACCATGCCACCTTTTGAATTGAACTGACCAGAATTGAGAGAATGAGAAGGAATGGGAGGAGACGGAGGAGGAGAGAGAGACAGAGGGATAGAGAGAGAGAGAGAAAGGAGAGAGGGAGGGAGAGAGGGAGAGGGACCTTCAGATTGACTGAGAGAAAGCAGAGAGAGGGAGAGAGACCTTCAGATTGACTGAGAGAGAAAGCAGAGAGAGGGAGAGAGTGAGAGAGATATTCAGACAGAGAGAGAGAGAGAAGAGAGAGAGACCTTCAAACAGAGAGATAGAAAGAGACGGAGAGAGGCGTTCAGACAGACAGAGAAAGGAGAGAGAGGGAGGGGGGGCTTTAGACAGAGAGAGAGAGAGAGAGAGAGGAGAGAGAGAGAGAGGGCGGGAGAAAGAGAGACCTTCAGACAGAGAGGAGAGAGAGAGAGAGAAAGAGAGAGAGAGAGTCCATCAGACGGAAAAGGAGTCCAGTCCCGTGGACGAGGATCCAACAGTCCTCCACCAGTTTGACCACCACAGTCTGCAGCTCGACCGGACCGTCAGATTCCATATTCTTCCACTTTCGCCGCACACCGCGTCCGCAAGCCTCATCAGACGTCTTTTTTTATTCCTAGCACAGTAACGATATTTAGCCGGTGACTATCACTTCACGGGATGTTCTGCATGTGAACATGGAGTTTTCCTCCCCTCCGGTGGTGGATACGGTGCCGTTCCTCCTCCCATCCGCTTCCCCCAGTACCGCGGACTGGTTTCCAGCTGCATCCGACCGACAGGTGAGCAGGTCGAGGCCCCTGGAGACCTGGGCGGGTCTGGAGCCCCTGGAGACTTCAGGCTTACCTCCGAGGTGTTGCAGTAGCAGGGCGCCTGGCAGCCAGGTAAGACTGAACCCGAAAAACCAAATACATAGACAGCACTTTGGGTCACATCAGGACGCAGGATCATCTTGGTTGACTAGCAGGGACCTCGATCATTAAATCCAACTTCCTGTTTCTGGTCTCGTTTGCTTGTCAAACTTCTAAATCGGCATCTACAGAGAGACTAAACTACTGGGGACAACTGGATCCAGAATTAGATCTATAGATCCCCAAACTATCTCCATGATCAATATGATAAATTATCGGATTTATAGATCACCAAAAAAGCTTAGAGTGATTGATCCCCTGATTACTTTATTTTTATATGGATTCCAAATGAATCTCTCGATTTTTGCTCTCCGTTATAATGATAAAAACCTGTTTGGATTTAGGCTGAAGCTGAAGCAGAGGTACAGTATATTAGGATCACTAGGAAGTAGTGGAGTACATGACCTCCCCTCCCTCAGACACACTGAGGTAGGGGAGACTGGGGTTGGTTGTAACATCTTTCCCATTTCTGTCCATATCTCCTTGCTCATGTGAGTTAGATCTGAGTGGCTTCTGAGAGAAATGAAACATCCTACCACACATCCCGGGTTAGTTGTAAGGCCAGCTGGGGTAAAATGTCACATCGTTGGGGAATGCATGAACTGGATCCAAACAATGTTATTTGAAATAAAATTCATGTTTCTCCCCAACGTCAGCCTCCCAGCTGACTCCTGTCTCGTCATGGTAACAGCCTCGGCTCTTTTGTTTCTGACTTTGGGAGCAGCTTGTTTCTGTTCATGAATCTAGAGCGAACTATAGAGTAGAAGTCCCTTTTAGGAAAACCCCCAAACTCCTCCTCTTTCTTTTAACCTTTTTTACAACAAATTCATAGCATTTTTAACCATCAAAGTATCGTTATCATACTATAATATAATTCCCATAAACAAACCAGACCATGATTAGTTCTAGTGGTTCTCCAAATTAAGACTACGTTTCCCATAAACCCCGTTGCTTCCTCATGTTAAGAGAATTTTCCATTCAAGAATTTTCCATTTAGACTGTAAAAGATTTCTTCTAGAAGGTACCAGTCTTGCATCTAATAGTGAATTCCACTGTATGCAGCATGCTGCATGCATGTCTGCTCAGTGTTTTATTTTCACAGCTCACTGTCAGTAAATATCGTACAGTAAGTTTGGGACTACAAGAGAGTTGCAAGCCTGCAAAGGTAGAGTTATTTAAAGCTTTGAATGGGTCGATTGGGTTCTGGAGGTGTGGTTACACCTTGCGCAGAGTTGGCGCGGCCTGTGGTGGTGGGGCCCAATATGATATCTTTTCATGGGGCCCAAAATCCCTGGCGGCGCCCCATATAAAAGCTTTGAACCCTAAACAGATTGAATATATATGAAGATTGAGTATTATTTCGTATGTCAGCCTGGGAAAAGCTTGTGTTTCCTCAGCTATGTTTTTGAAGTTGTATCTGACAATGTCCTCAGTCGAAGAAGGTGGTGAAACTACAATAAGGTTGTTTTCTGTTTTATCAGAGAATGTGGAGGATATTCTCCTATTCTCATAATATTAGTAAGTAACTAAGTATTTCTATGGCACCTTTCTAAACTGAGGCTACCAAATACTTCACGATGGAATGATATGAAAATAAGAACACATAAAACATATATATTACTCAAACATACTAAAATAGTAAAACACATAGTACAAGAAATAAGAAATCAAAGGCGAGAGAATGAAAGTGTGTCTTCAGGAAGGATGTCTGGCACAACATTGACCAAGTTATTCATGTTTAAAATCAACTGTTGCGTAAATTGCTTTTTGCACCCTGAGGCTTAAGTGGATTTACTCACAGGCCGCATTACCGACGATGATGAGAAGTCAATAAAGGGTCACTCATGTCACAACATCTACAGTAAATGAAATATGACCTGCCAGCTTTGGCCTACAGCGGTACTTCTCACTGATTTTTGCCAGGGAGCCACTCAAGGCCGAGCCAAACACTTGGAGAGTTAAAGTACTGCACCCAAGGTGTTAAGTGAAGTTTTTAGACAGACTAAGGGGGCTCAGCCCGCGAGGCACAAAGAAAAACTCATCTCGTTGATACTCATCCTTAAAAGAGTGTACTTTTCTCTTTGCCTGAGCCTGAGCTGCTTCTCCACCATCGTTGTGTTTCCTTTTACGATATTTAGAAAAGAGTTAGGGTCATTCCGTAAGGGTGAAAGACAAAAAAAAACCTTTACGCAGCGTTGTTCTAAACCTAAATTACTGGTCGTTTCTCAAAAGAACCTGGTAGAAGTGTCATTTTAGTCATTTTAAATTGTTTGAAAATGCAGAAAATCAGTTTTAGATGGCAAAAGAATTTCAGGGGGGAGAACCTCCACACCCCCCACTTTCATTTGCCCCCCCATTTTAAACACAATGGCTACGCCCATGTGGAAAGTGGGATTTTCATTCCCATATTACCCAGGAGCCTACAGGGTAAAAAATCGAATGCAGAAGGTCGGGCCCCATAAGAACCTCAATGTAATAATAACTCTGTTTGCCGTTCCTGTGTCACTGTTGATAAAGGGCCTATAGAGGAAGGACACGAGTACTTGTTAGAGCTATAGCCTGGCCGCTGTGACTGAGACCCGTCCACCTCTTATTATTAGTTGCTTGTCGATCTGAGAAATGAAGCTTATTCTACTGCTGCACTCATTTCTAAGTCATAGGATACAGGCAATGGGTAAAATACTTATATGTAATGTGTACATATGAAACCTCTAGAATACATGTGTAGTATTACAGAGGAAAAAAGGACCTACATGCCAGTGTCTCCCCTACTGTGGTAGTAGGAAAGTCATATGTAAGGTGGTCGGGGGGGCAACCTACCCTGGGAAGAAAAGTTGTATATATAAAAAAGAGATTTCACGTGTTATTAAGTCAGAAAGTTACTTTTAGGAAATAAAATAAATAAAATAAAATCATTTTAGCATGGTGGGTGATGATCTTACCGTGGTGGGACGCCATGGTAGAATACAATGTTTATATGTGTCACAGGTTTCACGTAATCAGGACATGAGCTTGTCTGGAAAAGCACGTCACAAACAGCATGCTGTACTTGCATTTCTTAAATAAGAGAATAGGTATTGAAGTGAATACCAGTGTCATAACTCTACATTCGTTCAACACTACTGGGGAGAATGGGAAGAGCGCAGATAGGTACAGGTCCCGTGTTATTGTGAAGATAATAATCAAATATCTAAAAACAAAGCAACAGCAAAACTGGGATGAAACCAAAATGATCCCACACCATCACAGCTACACAAAGATTCCAGAAAGACATTGCGTAACTCTGAGTTTGCCTTTCTTGAGTCACACTGGGCCTGTAGAGGAGGGGAGATGACCTGCTATGGTACCTACAGGGATCCAAAGTAGGTCTGGACAATGGAAAAATATGGTCCATGGACAAAAGGTCTGGAAAAGTATGGTAAAAAACTTGATACCCACATGACCATGAACTTTGAAATGGAGAATGTTTATAAATCCTGTACTCAACGCTAGGGAGCTGCAGGATGGGGTCAAAATCTGACAGAAAAACACGTCAAAATAAAGATATCAACTACTGAGACTGAACTGTGCTGTCCATCTCTCCAAAGGCTACCTGGCCTCAACAGAACCAGCTATCAAGGCAGAAACGGAACCAGCTATCAGGGCTACAGTGTCCAGCAAAGCCCAAAATTCACCAGCCACTTTGACTATTTTGCCAACCAAGCTAGCTTTTGTAGAACAAAATAAGACCTCCAAATGATTAGGAGACAACTCACCAGCAATTGCAAACATTTACCACTTACCACTACTGGCTGGTGGTAATTTCCCAACCTGCCTGGCATCTATCACACGTCAACATGTCGCCCCCCAGGAATGATGCAAGCACCCCTTGGGCCAATGGTCCCTCCAAGTTTCATCAAAATAGGGCCAGTGGTGTCTGAGATCAGTGCAATTTGCAAAAATAGGTGGATTTGTGCAGCAAGTCAAGCATGTCATGGCTTTTGAAATGTTGAAATTTTGACCTATAATAGCAGCGCCCCCATCAGTCCAATCAGTGTAATATTAAGGTGCCAAAATCAGTTTGATTAAAATCATGATGAGATACAATGTTTGAGTTTAACAATGTTCACCTTTTCTCATAGGAACCCCATTAGGCCAATTTGTGAAGAAGTTTTGTATCACTTGGACAAAGTGTGAAATTTTGACCTTTTATTTTTGTGACCTAGCGCCCCCATCAGGCCAATCAGTGTAATTACTTTAAACCACAGAACACGGCGCCAAAACGCATCATCCCTCCGTGTTTTGTCAAAATCGGACCGGTGGTGTCTGAGATGTCAAGTTCGAGTCAAAGGTTTTGACCTTTAATTATAGCGCCCCCATCTGGCCAGTCAGTGGTTTGGGGTTTTAGTGGTTTTAGGTTTGTCAGAATCAGATATCAGGTAATCAGGATTGACGGACAGACAGAACCCGATCTGTAGCCCCCCCCCAACCCCCATTTCATTGTGTGGTTGGATAAAAAAACCAAACAGCTGCTTTTGCTGTCTCTTGTTTTGAAGAACAATATGCCTCTCCGGTCCCTCGACTCTCCTTTCGAGGGGTCGAGAGCGTGGTAGACACCGAGGTTTTCTTTCTAGGCTATTGTTGTTCACATTCGGCAGAGTAAAATCTGCTTTTGTACGAGTGAGTTATGTAAAAATCTCTATGCACTGTTCTCTGAAAAGTGGGAGCTAAAAATATTGTCGGTTCTCTCTCTTCCTTTACTATTCAGGTCTGTTGGAGCGTATCTGAAATCAATGTACCACAGTGGACAGATAGAGCCATATCTGTGTGATCTCTTCTACATATGTACATGATCACAATCATGGAAAGTAGATCTCCACCTCCTTCATCCCTCAAAGAAAGGTTCAATATCCCATTACACGCAGCTCAGGATGCAGTATGACAGCATCAAAGGAGGATTGAAGCTGTTCTGATAAATAGATAGACGTATGTGTGTGCATGTGTGTGTGTGTGTGTGTGTATGTGTGTGTGTTCTTGTTTACTGAATGCAATCTCACACCTGCACTCTTGCTTTTAATAGACTGTCCCCTTGACCCACACTGCTTCTGGGTCATCTCTCCTGACCCGCCATCTTCATACCACATCCATCCATTCTCCCCTCCCTCTCTATCTAGCCATCCTTCCTTGACTCACGCTCTCCATCTTTTCCACCTCTCAGTCTGTCAGTTCTACTCAATTGAACCAAGCTTTATTGGCATGCAACAAAATATATGGAGCGAGGCCACCGCCACATCTTGAAAGCTTTAAGCCTCCAGTTTACAGTTCTGAAAGGTTCTATCTATCTTTCTATCTACCTATCTATCTATCTATCATCTATCATGAACTAAGGCAGAAGGTGTGGTTGAAATATTATCGGCCACAGAGCTACTGTCAATGTGCCAGGCCAATGGGGAGGGAACATCACCATACAACACACAGCATCTCCTCACCTTCTGAGATACCCTCTACAGGGATCTCATCCCTGATGATGACAGGAGTCTGATTCGAGATGATTTACCAAAGTATGTGGTAATTTGGGATAAAGTGAGTTTCCATCACTCAAACACCATCAGGCAATGGTTTGCGACCCACTACAGGATGCTGATGGAATTCCTCCCACCCTATTCCCCATTCCTTAACCCAATTGAGGAGTTCTACTCAGAATGGAGGTGGAAGGTTTAGGATCGCCAGCCACATACTCAGATGACCCTGCTGGCTGCCATGGATGCAGCGTGTGAGGACATCACAGCACACGCCTGCAGAGTCTGGATAAGACACTCCAAAAGATTCTTTCCAAGCTGCATTGCAAGGGAAGATATCCGTTGTGATGTGGATGAGGATCTGTGGCCCGACAGACAGGAACGTCAGGAGGTGTAGAAAGACTGCACTGTAATACAGCGCTGCATGTACAGTTCTGCCTACTGGGTGTTTCCTATGTTTACATTTCTAATTTTGTATTTTTTTTTCCTTTGTGCTATGCAGTGCTGTAAAACAGTCTTGTCTTTTTCCTTTCTGTATCGCAATGACAAGGTCTGTCAACAAATTACAGTACAAACAGTAAAA
>OOFE01020729.1:10668-31973 GCA_900323365.1 Monocentris japonica | reverse complement strand
TATATAATATATTTTATGCTTTATTATTATGTTTTATTACTAGACTTATTCTATGTAATATATTTTATGCTTTATTATGTTTTATTGCTAGACTTATTCTATATAATATATTTTATGCTGTATTATTATGTTTTATTACTAGACTTATTCTATGTAATATATTTTATGCTTTATTTTTATGTTTTATTACTAGACTTATTCTATATAATATATTTTATGCTTTATTATGTTTTATTGCTAGACTTATTCTATATAATATATTTTATGCTTTATTATTATGTTTTATTACTAGACTTATTCTATATAATATATTTTATGCTTTATTATTATGTTTTATTACTAGACTTATTCTATGTAATATATTTTATGCTTTATTATGTTTTATTGCTAGACTTATTCTATATAATATATTTTATGCTTTATTATTATGTTTTATTACTAGACTTATTCTATATAATATATTTTATGCTTTATTATTATGTTTTATTACTAGACTTATTCTATGTAATATATTTTATGCTTTATTATGTTTTATTACTAGACTTATTCTATATAATATATTTTATGCTTTATTATGTTTTATTGCTAGACTTATTCTATATAATATATTTTATGTTTTATTTTTATGTTTTATTGCTAGACTTATTCTATGTAATATATTTTATGCTTTATTATGTTTTATTGCTAGACTTATTCTATGTAATATATTTTATGCTTTATTATTATGTTTTATTACTAGACTTATTCTATACAATATATTTTATGTTTTATGAATATTCCATTGACCTCAAAAGCCGTGACGCGCTCAGCCTGCCAGTACCATCTCCTGGTTTGAGATCCACTGTACAGCTCCAAAAAACATTGTGGATCGCACAGTTGCTAACAAAACAGGAATCATTCCCCTCACCTGTTGCCCAGTAGTAGATGTCCCAGTCATTGCTTGGTTCATTAATCAATCGGTCATACTGCTGCAGCTGGGTCTCGCTCATTGTGTTCAAGTACCGCTGTGCAAAAAGGCTACAAAAGGAGAAAGAGAATTTCATTTGAGCCTGTATACAAAGCAGAATAAATGCCCCTTCATGACCATACGCATGCAGAATTAAACCCACAATCCACATTTGAAGCATGGCATCCTCAGTTGAAACACTTAATTTATGTTTTGATTAATTGAAAAGAAAAACTTTTTCACCTCCAAATTAATTAACTGAGCTGCTGATGAACAGATTGGACACTGGGGACTTAAATATTAGTGGGGACAGAATGTAAAAATCACAAGTACACAAGAAAGTAAAAAACAAGCCCATCTCCAGCTCCCTTTTCACTCACAATTGTTGATGCAGCTTATCTTGCACACACTGACACACAACTGTATTGAGGGATTGTTTGCTTCAGACAATGCACCACATAAGGACAGTGCCAAAAAATGTTTTTATTCACCCTGAAAAAACCCCAACTGGAACTGATCCTGGAATGGGCCCTGGGGCAAACCTGGCTCTAACAACCACAAATACCCACCCCACTTCTACACAGAAATTCACAGGAAACACTACATGGTTAACCAACCTGAGCAATATGCAGTTCTCCAGCATGCCCCTCTTACGACTCTCATAGATCAACCGCCGCCTCTTGATGTCAATGGGCTCGCCAATCTTCTCCTCCCAAGGGGGCAAAGGGATCTCAATCAGGTCACCCTTGGTGTCATCAGGCGCCTGTCCGCGGTAGCCACAAGCTGATATCAGCCCTGTCACTGCTGGTCTCGGTGCTGCCTGCCATGCCCTAATCACCAACTGACCAGCAACAAACACAGAAACATCAGCACTAGAGGACCTAGCCCAGTTTTGTGACATTAGCTCCTGTATGTTGTCTTCAAGCATCAAGCACTAAATTTATGGAGGCTTAAATCAATGCAAACCTATTATAACATTTGAACAACTACTACTAGGAGAGACCAGCTTTTTGTTAACCTAGGTTACATTTTCTTTGAATTATAATAGGACTATACATATGTTACACCAAAACACAGTAAGTGAGTTAGGCGTTTAATAACCACACACATACAACACAGGGAGGATTGTCTGTGACACATATCTTATGTGTAGATTTGATGATAGTGTCATGGACCTAACAATAACAGAATTACACAACTACCATCGTGTCTCATTACACAACTGTCCTCCCTCAGACAGGACACACACAATACCAAATTGAACTGCAAAATTCACAGTAGTTAACCACAAGAATACTTAGGAAGTTGACAAGATTACAATTAGATAACATGAAATCCTTCAAAGAGTCGTCAAAAAGTCGTCACTAACGTTGACTAGCTCCGTGCTACAACCAACAAGCCTGTTCGTGTTCGACTAAACAAATGATCATCTGCAAATAATTGCATGATTACTCACTCTTTTCCCAACAACAGAAGATAGCATTTTACACGCCTTTGTTGTAACGACATATACTAGCTGAAATGTGTATCCACATTTACAGGGCAACTGATGCCTGAATGTCAGAGACACAGTGAAATTACACAAGCAGATATCAACGTCACAGCAAATGGTTAAGGGAAGAGAGAAACGTCGGACACATCCTGCCGCCATATTGGTGAGGTAACTATCATCTTTACAGAATAGAAAGAAAATAGCGTGAATGGTGTAGTTGCAGTTCATTTCTGATTTAATTTACTTAATGCAATTATCTTGTACAACTACTTTAATTACATTTTTTCTCACCACACAAGAATGGACGCCAGCCTTAGGAACCTTTGAATGTTGAGTAATGTTGTCAACCGGTAAAATGTCACTAACGCACTCACATATTTACGAACAGATAAATTAGCATTAGCTGAGCAAAAAGCGGGTCTGCTGCAAAACAAAGGAAGTTGTGTGTGTTGTACAAGAAAACGTGCATTATATCCATGATGAACATAAGAAGATTATTTCTTGACCTTTGTCGTCTTGGCTAATCTTCGGTTTGTCGTCGTATTTTGCTTCTATTCCATCATTTTCCGGGACGTTGGGAGAGATGCGTTGGTTAACTAGCTAGAAGCAAGACATAGCATATTAGGTGTAAATATCGACAGCGCGCCTATTATGTATATATAATTTGTACGGGGTGTGCATGTGCCAACTACACTGAAAAGAATAAGATAACTAGCTGCAGTGCCATCATCCAGATTAATTTAGGCCTAACGTTACAGGATGGCTACAGAACCTGCAGCCAGTAGTACCTCCCAGAAGGATCTCATTGATCTCTACGGTGATCTAAATCAAAACGACGAGGTTAGTCTGGAGTTTACACGTGTTCGGAAAGACATGCCAGCAAATGTCTCAGGAACAGCACCGGGATGTATATAAAGTTGTTGATTTAAAAAATATATTTGAAATTGGGCTTTAAATGGAGTTGGACTCTTTCCCCTTTGCATATGATTTCACAATAGAATCTGTAATGGGGATGCTAAGGAATGTCAGCAGCTTTATTTATAGGATAACGTGATATAAGTTGATAACATACTGAGACTAACATTGTTCATTATTCTTATCACCCACACTTGCTCAGACACAGTCAAAGCACTTTTGCCTGAATTGATGCTAGTATATTACCATATGCCATGTGGTAGAGTACACACCTTTTTGCCTGGGTGACACCATCATAATCATACTCTTTACTCTGGCAGTGTTAGCGCCATGCTTTCGACATTGACATATATAGAGAGGACCACATTGTAGAGATGACTTTGTTGTTAATTTCTCGCCGTAGGATGGTGACTTTGACAAAACTGCGGAGGCAAGCGATCTTTATGATGCTGTTCTGACTGGCTCAGTTGATCAGGACAAGGAAGTACCTTCAAAAGTGGTCACCCCTCCTTGTAAGGACACACCAGCTGAAGAGGAGAGCAAACCATCAATAGTGAACATCTATAAGGGAGGAAACGCATTCAAGAAATTTACTTTATACATTGGCAATTTCTCCTGGGTGAGTCACACACTAAAGGCCTTTTTGTCAACTTCTCTTTGTAGTATTTATAATTTACGTTCCTGTCATTTTCTCACTCTCCCTTTCATCACTCACCGCTACCACCAGTGGACATCTGATACAGACCTCATTTGCTTGGCCCAAACTTTGGGCGTGAAGGACATCACAGAGATCAAATTTGCTGAGAACAGAGCCAATGGCCAGTCGAGAGGGTGAGAGTTAGTCTTCTTACCTCCCTTATAATCCTCTAACCGGTTTTAGTGTATGTATGGTTGGAAAAATGCATAATAACATCTGTGAAGTTTCAGTTAGTGAGACATAACTTACAGTCGTGAGAAAAGGTTAGTGAACCCTTTGAATTACCTGTATCCCTGCAGGTATCCCTCTGATCTTTGTCTAAGTCATAACAATAGATAAACACAATGTGTACTTTTTTGTTTTTATTGGACAATATTGTTTAAACATTAACCTCTAGGATAATAACGTCTACGAAAGGGGGTCAGGTGATCCAATCTGTGAGATGACCTTCAGGTGTGGGTTAGAGGTGTCCTGTCATATAAATACAGTCTGCTCAACAGAGTCTGCTCTCCCAAAAAAAAAGAGATCTGTTGAAGTGGGATATGCTACGGTCAAAATAAATTTCAGAGTGGAGGGAGCATCATGGTTTGGGGCTGCTTTGCTGCCTCGGCCTGGACAGCTTGCAATCATTGAGGAAACAATTAATTCCAAATTGTATCAGGAAGTTCTACAGGAGAATATCAGGGTAACGGTCCATGAACTGAAGCTAAACAGAGGTAGCAAATGAAATCTAAAATGCTAATTTTCCTTTTAAACAGAGGAAAATTTGCACTTAGGAACGGCCATGTCAGAGTCCTGACCCTATTGAAACGTGGCATGACCTGAAGCAAGACATCCCAAAAATATCAATGAACTGAAACAGTTCTATCAGGAGGAATGGTCCAAAATACCTGCTATCTGGATTATCACATTGTGTTTATTTATTTTTATGACTTCAGATCACATTTTAGGAGCCATTTATACAGGAATGCAGATAAGGGTTCACAAACTTCTCACAACAGTAGGTGTGCGCTGCTGTCTTTTTGTTCCCTCATGTCACTTTTTGCTCATCAGTTGTATTATTGTATTATAGTATTGGAGATTCTGTTCAAACGTATCTGTGTGGCTACACTTATCAGTAAAATACTTTTGGTCATATGTCTATAGCCTAACCTATTCCTCTGCTAGGAAGTTACACATTTTAGAACAAATTAACATTATGTACTGACACATGCATTAGTCTCACAATTTCACATGAGGCTCCTGTATGAAATTCCCATACAGTGTTAGGTTGTTATTTTCACGTTCATGTTCATGTTCGCTAGGGATGAGTGTAAGACGATTACTTTTGAATGTAGATGGGTCCAACAGACAGTGGTGGGTTTGGGCAAGTGAGAGAAAAGACTTGGTGCAGTGCAGACACCTACACCAGTGTTTACAAACAATGCAATTACAAGAAACTTCAGCTTCAAATATATTTTAGGACTTTTTTGAGCTCAATCTCCAATAGTGTTGTTGTGCCAAGTCTACCTTTTTGTTTACAATTGGATTATGGATTGGGCCTTTAAGTTTCCATTTTACCTGTCTCCTTTGTTTAGCTATAACATATATTTTGGTTTTTCTTTCTGTGAAATAATGTTACCAGCCATTTGCATGTTCTGTCTCTTACTCTCTTATACAGCTACGCAGAAATAGCAGTGTCCACAGAAGAGTCAGTGAAGAAATTGTTGGAGAAAATACCACAATGTGAAATATATGGGGATAGGTTAAGCTGTCGTTTTGCCACGCGCCAGAACCTTTCTATGTTTGAGGCCACAGCAAATAAACGTAAGCACACCATATCATATGTCAAGAAATATTACAGAAATTACATCATATTGCAACATTTCTCTATTCTAATGACAATTATGCTGCCTTTGAAATAAAAGTAATGTGTCCTCTATAGGTATACCCCTGCGTGTTAATTCGAAGGATTCCAAGGACTCTGATTCTATGGATAAGATTCCCTCATTACTATCACAGGAGTCCAGCCCTCCCACTATACCCCCCATTTTCCCCCCACCCCTGTTTGCTAACAAGTTCCCCTCACTATCCAGCCCTTTCCATAGTCAGCCGCCTCCTCCCTTCCTACATATTCCGCCAAACATCCCTCCGCCCCTGGCACCCCACCTGTTCCCACCTCAATCGGTACATGTTGGTAGCCAGCCGGCTCCCAGTCTTCACATCAATCCAGCATTCTTCACCCCAGGCCATGACAGCCACAGCAGCAAGGGTTACAACCAGCAAAAGTGAGCACATCTACTCTTTGCATTGCAAACCACAAGAAACAAGTATGTTTTTTATGAAATGGGATGAAACTTGAATGATCCCCTTGGGGAAATTGGGTCATTGCAGCAGCGTAAGACTAGCATATGGATAAGAATACAACACAATAGAACATATGAAGGTAATACAGCAAATGGACTGTATTGAAGATAAACATTCAGCATCTACATCATGCAGTACAATTGTGAAATAAAACTAATGGGTTTTTAGCAGTACTAACAACTTAAGACTCCCTTCCTTCCTTAACACTATCCTCTGTGTGACAACTGATTCTAATTTTTTGCAGACACACACCTCAAACTTCAGATGGAGATTTTGAAGAGTTAATGAACAGAAATAGAGCTGTTGCCAGCAGTGCCATCACCAAGGCTGTGTCTGGAGCAACAGCTGGTAAGTACAGCCATTCAGATGCTGTGTAATGTAAGAGACAACACATAATCTTGCATTGAGTTGACTGCACAAGCAATCTCGTGGTTCTTAATTTCAATCCTAATCCCAGGCCTGTAGTTAGTAATTTCCCACTTCTGTGGGCACACAGCCAACTGTAAGGTTATTTATTCATCAATAATACCACCATCTTGCCATCATAGATGCCTTTTGTCTGTTGTCAGGTTATTGTTTTTCATAACTGGTTCTTGGTATTCCAAGATCTTAGCTGAACAGGAAGCTCTTGAGACATATTGAGTCTATATGGTAATTTGGATCCCCCCTTTGTGAAGAAAAAGTACGTTGGCTGCCTCCCGTATCCTTGGGATTGTGGCAGACAGTGCAGATCAAACATGTCAGCCCCTGTGAATATTTTTAATATTGATGTTACATAAGCCACCAAGAACACAGTGGGTGTATTCCTGATTATTGGCCAAAAAGAAATACAAATCCACTTTCCTAAGCTCTTCCAGACCCCAATTCACACAATAATATTAATTTTCAATCTTTGGGTAAGCTTCTATTTCTGGAAGTTGGTGTTGGAGGATGCATAGCTGCATGTTTGAAATGTTCCTCCCCTTTATACCAGACCAGCTCGCTGCTGGGATGTGTACATCTTGAACCAGAGTGATAAAAATTTGTTTTTTAGATTTTATATTTTTGACTTGTTTCTTCTGTTAAATGTTGCACCATCAGACCAAGGCAAATTCCTTGTATGTGCAAACTTACTTGGCAATAAACCCCCACTCTGATTCTGATTCTAAAACAAATACAAAAAAAGCAAGGAAACATAGGTGGCAGCAGAATGTGCCTGACATCCCAAGGCATGCTTTTTATATATAACATACTTTATGCTTTTCTCACTCTTATGGCCCAGTACAGTCCAAACAGGGTTAGGCAATCTGCCCAGTGGTGAATACATGTTCAAGTTACAGTAGTCTCTCTAAATCTCTACGGGACAAAAAAATGTTTTGGCTGAAACATGGTGAATGAGAACCAGCTGATGATGGTGGTGATCAACTGAATTTGTCTTTTTTTACTTTAGTTCAATGCTAACTTTTAAACACAAGCAATTTGAGGAATTGCTGTCAAACTGACTTAAGTTTATGGTAAATTTCTTCAAGATTGTTCTTACTTTAAAACACCATTGAAGTGCTAGACTACCTGACAACAACAACCTGTCTGTTCCTAATGCAGGAGACTTGCAGGCAGCCACGGAGACTCTTTTGACTGCCATTGCAGTCATTAAGCAGTCCAGAGTGTACAGGGATGAACGCTGCCAGGCCCTGGTCACCTCACTCAAAGACTGTCTAGTCTCCATCCAGGGCAACTACGGCTACAGGTTCTTATACAATTGTTTTTCAGGACTTCCGTACATGAGTCGTCTTGGTGTCCATACTGAAATCAGTCTGCTCTCACTATTAACACTTGCTCATCGTCTCACTGTATGTGAACAGAAACCAATGCAGAGCATGCAATTGGTGTAGGCATTCAGATCAGTCATTTCCATCTCAATGTGTAAACACAAGTAATGTCACATGAATTAATAATATTTCTCTGCAGGAATAGCCATCGTTCTTGGGACAGAGAAAGAGACCGGGACAGGGGTCGTGACAGAGAGCGAGACCGGGACAGAGAGGATTCCTATGGGTGGGAGGGTGCGGGAATGTCTCGAAGACAGAGGGATCGTTCCTTGAGTGGAGAGAGGGACAAGGACCGCATGCGGGAGCGGGACAGGCAGAAAGATCACAGAGACCGATACCGCTAGCTTGGTAAGCTTCCTCCTGATTGTTATATTACTTCCCATCACCATTCCAACCAGTGTTTCATCATCTATAACATCTTGGTGGTTCCTAATATGTTCTATCAAATATTG
The DNA here is from genome assembly GCA_900323365.1 of Monocentris japonica. Taxonomy (NCBI): domain Eukaryota; kingdom Metazoa; phylum Chordata; class Actinopteri; order Trachichthyiformes; family Monocentridae; genus Monocentris; species Monocentris japonica. Next base: position 23,317 of record OOFE01020729.1, on the reverse strand, counting down.
AAATCCTTTTTTAACCTCCCCTCACTTGAACTTACTCAACGTCCATTATTACCATTCTTAGTAAAACAATAAACAGCACAAGTAACAGCTAAAATAATGAGCTATATTCCAAGCCCCAAATATTGAGGAAATTACATTTTGTTTGTATACACTTTGAAAATCATTCGTATTGTATTCCGAAATAGATGGGTGTTGTACTTATTTGCATCCGTTGTTGCACAGCTAATTCCCGTTCTTGTCATGTTCTTAGATTCAGTATGACCCATCTAGATCCAGAATCATGTTCTATACCACTGATTTGCTGTCATGCCTTTTCTTGTCTTTTATTTGTGTGTTTATCAGTGAGTTTCAGAATCATTTTTTTTTTTTACTGTTATTGTATAGAAGTGCAATAATTGACTAATATATTATAAGGTATTGAGGCTGAAAACTCTGATATAACCTTGTCACTGTGCATACGATTGAAAACCTGTTCTGGAGATCAGTAAAACAGCCTTACAGTGTTCTTTACTGTGATTATGGATATAGGAGTGATGGAAATGGGTATAATTTACCTGGGCTGAAAGCCATTGACATCTATGAAGTACCTATAATGACAGTAAAGGTAATCCTCTCTGGCGTTGTTGCTATATGACTCCAACTCCTATAACCTGTTGTTCACTAGTCAACCTTTGATTTGTTAATCCAGTTTTGAAAGCTATACCATTTTCCCCCTAGACCGTCCCGGCCTTGTCTCTTCAAATGTGAAGCAGAATGAAGACAGGTCTTTTATTTCTGCACCAAGCTCTAATGGCATCTGGGATTATGGAGGAATTGATGGTGAGAATGACAATGTATTTCCAAAACCCTACCATGCACTTCTTTGTTCTCCAGTTGTCTGTGAGCATACTTGGGACTCTTACCTGTTTTATGAAAAAAATGTGGTTGTAGGTCCGTGGCTCAAAATGTCAGTTTTCCATACTTGCACGTATAGGAGACCTCTTTTATGTATTATACACAGCAATGTTTGCATCCTTCTTTTGTATATAAGCTGAAGATTAAAAAAAAACATTACCTGAAAATATAATTTAAGTGTATATTTCATCTGTTATTTAAGTTGTCCGGCATTCACTTAACAGTCATAAAGATGTTCCAGGAAGATATAGATATAGGGATATAGATATACAGATATAGGGTCTTTTCAGTAGCATTTATTTATAAAGAATCATCTTCAATGACACAGGACTTGTGAAGAAAGAGGCTTACACTGGGAGTAACCACATAACATTACCAAGAATGCATTTGCTATGTGCCATCAAATAGCCATATCCAGCCTATAACTTAACCAAAGCCAGGGAATGACAGTGTAATTGACTGTAGTATTAAGATCTTACTGGATGAAAATTGTCAGTGGTTTTTGGTATAACCATTCCACCAAGTAGGACAGGTTTAATCATGACAGGCCTCAGATCATTGAAATCTAAATCCAAATAATTTAAACCTGTAATATGACCGGGATACGGTTTGAGCAATTTATGTTTAGCATCTGACAATCTTATTGAGTGACTTATGTGCAACAATAAAATGGTGAGATGTTGCTTTCAGTAATTTGGTTTAAAAGAAGGATGAGAATTCCTTTTTCTCACCTCAGGTCCGTTTTAAACAAATTAAAACTTGACAGACAGAACATCATTGCATAAGAATAATTGGGTCTTCTATTTCCAGTAGAACTAATCAGACTGGTGAAGTTTCTGCACCACAGGGAACGTGATTTTGATAATCAGATGAGCTAGTAACAATGGAATGCAGGTAAATGATTTAACAGCTTTATTTAGAAAAACAGGTCTTCAAATAGGGTACCCAAAATCAAGCATGTTAGAAAGTCTTCACTGTGGTCACTATTTCATCACTACACGGTTTAACATTGATTTGATAATGTACTGTGGAGGCACTCAGCCTGTCCATGGCACAACCTAAGTCAGTCCAGTTAATAGTTCTTGAAGGAAGTCCTTCTGGCCAATAATCATTTCTCCAGGGGAGCATAATTCAACAGCTTCTCAATAAGATCCACGTGAGCAAGGAGCATCCTCCGACAACAGTATCTCTTCAAGCCCAGGGCATCAAGGGCATCACTTCAAAGTGAGCAGGGAGGAGTACAGAATGGTCAGAATTAACGCATGGCATACAGAGCATGAAATGCATAATGGAGGCACACATGACAAGTCACTGCAGAGAGTGAGTCCGGGATGATAGCCTAAATGACCTCAAGAAGTCACCATTATTCAGTTTGTATTTACTTGCATCTTGAGTCTAAATGCAGACAATGGAGGGAAATTGTCTACCACGCAAGCACAGAAGAGCAGACGCTGAACTGTAAATCTGGTTGTCTGCTGGCTAAGACAAATAGTAAAATAAATACGAATTATTTACCATGTTTGCAAGCTTTATATATTGAGTTGCAGCCACATGATTAGCTGTTTGGAGGAGCTCAAAGTGGCCAGTGAGTGTAGATCAACTGGACTGCTTTAAATACATGTGCACTTATGTAAAGTTTAAAAGCAACAGCCATCACGTGGGATGATCAACATCAAATATCAAAAATATCACTTGATAAATGAACATCCGGTTGCTGAATTATCACTAAAATAGATAGATGCTTATAACATTTTTAGGCTACCATTTCGATAAATGGAGACTTAATTTATCCAACGGTTGCCCTGTCACAGTGCAAATGATTTGCAGCAACATCTCGAGGCCGTTCGGGCTAGTGTGATTACAGCAAGAAGCAGATATTATCTCACCCCTCAGTATATTCAGCTTGAAGCAGGCCGAGGTATGCCTCCCACTTGTTACCCACAATCTTTCCACACGTGAAGCACCGAATTGGGATGATCATTGTCGGACACCTGGGGACAAAGGCGCATATTGTTATTGGCTCTGTATGGGGATCATAATCTAACATAAAACATCCTACGAGGTTACCTAGCAAGTGTGTGGTTTCTCATGCTACTTGTTTGCTTACATCCGTTATGTGTCTGGGAAAGGAGTGACATTAACTTACTGTTTAACCGGAACATTTTAGCTGCTTCATGCACCAATTCAACTAACCTCTAAACAAATTGTGAAAATGTTCCGGTTAAATACTAAGTTAATAACGTTACTCCTCTCCCAGACACATAACGTGTTCTACTCAAACTGTCCGCAAGCACTCGCTCTTTAGCTAGCAGCTAGCATTAACTGTGTCGCTTGCAGCCATGTGGCTAATGCTAACGCGGCCGTTAAGGTTTCTTTTCACAAAGGTAACGGCGAGGTTAATTAAGTGTCAAAATGGTCTGTTAAAAGTACTAGCAGTAGTACCGTTAGCCATTACTTAACAAATGATTCAGTTTAATGTTATTATAACAAGCACAATTCTGCCTGCTAGTAAATTGAGCTAAACGTTACGTTAACGTTAATGTAACATGTTATCCTTCCCTTAAATTAACTTAACGTTAGTCACTGATCAGGGACCAACGCAAAAATAGTAAAATCTAATCTGCGTGTTTTACTCACCACCCTCACTGCTAGTGTAGTTAACTATGCTGTCTTGTGTAAAGGGGCAAGAGCAATAATACCAACTATCCACACCACGGTAAGCTAACCAGACCAGTGTCATTCGCAACAGGAATAAGTAAATGATTTCCGGTAATTGCGTTTCAAAATAAGACTTCAGGTCGAACATACATTGTAGTATTGGAGTAATACAATGCACCAACGTGAATATGACACTGAATATGAAATGTGCGGCAAATGACAGAACTAAAATGTCCAACTGTGAGACAATTATATTGTGAGGAGACCTATGAATTATTGTGTCACAGTAATACGTTTAAATAGACTTTTTCTTAAGACAGAAGACACACGTCAAATTTCACTGGTATGTGTTTTGTAATGAATCACCAAATATTAGTTTTCTTGCTCGAAAGTTGCCCTTTCATAAGGCACTATTTGATCAGGAAATACCATTTATTCGATACGTACCTTTTCAAGTTACACCGTTTATTTTGAAGGCGTAACCAGAAAGTATTTCTGCTCTTCCCTGCTCACTTGAAGCAGTTTGTGGAACGAACAATCAATCAACTTGATTGTACCTTCAAAGATCACTAGTTGCCAAGATTTGCACGGCAAAACCATAAAATACTTTTACCACTAGATGACGCATGATGCACAGGGTGTAGCTTGAACTGGGCAAAGGGCCATTGTGTTTTTGTGTAAAAACACATTTATTTAGTAATACATGAGATCTTTCTGCTCTAAGTACCCCTGGGGATTTTTTATGAGCTCCAATATTGAAACCTGGCTTGGATGTTAAAGGAAAGAGGGGTGGGTGGGTGAGTATGAGAGTATCTCAGTCATGAGATGGATTGCCATACTTTGGACCTCAACTGGTGGCCTTTTTGCAGTCAGAGTCACTGTTTGCTCTTTTCAGCTGCTTCTGAAACCTTTGTGGCCTGACATAAGCTTTGACTACAAATCCTTAACTCCTATAACACAGAGTAAGCTGGTAGTGGATGTGTCTACACATCTAATGGGTAAATCATTTATTTCTGTTCTTTTACTCCCACCTGCTGCCAGGGACTTCAACACTTTTTTTGTGCTTTGGAAAAAACAAACTTTTCATCCTGACAGGATGTGTTGAAGTGTAGCTGTTTCTGAACACAGAACCCATGTAATGTGGTGTCTTCTCCTAGCCACTAGTTGAGGTTTTGTGGCGATAGCAGTACATTGCTTGCTCAGGATCTAATCCTAGATTCCTCCATAACCAAAGTTCTGTCCAATTTAGCCTCTTCCTGTCTACACTTTCCCACTTCATTCATTGTCCCTGCCTAGCTTGAGAAACTCTTTTGCCACATGTTGTTGCTTCCTTCTGGCAAGTAGTTTCTCCACCACCAATTTCCTCTGTTTTTGCACCTCCCCTACATACAATATGAATGACTTGAGTCACGACCTACTATTTTTCTTTTATGGAGATGTTCAGTAACAGATAGATAGATAGATAGATAGAACCACCCACCCATTTTCCTACATGTGGAGAAAAACCTAAATATACATTTTCTGTCTGTAGAGTGGGATTGCCATGCACCATCTCAGCCTCTCTCGTGTCTTTGGCTATGGCTGAAGTAAGGTGTTCAAAGGAGGCAATGTTCTGAAATTAGACATACAAAAATGTGTACGTTATCAGTATGTAGTTATGCAAGTAGGGCCTGTAGTCTTTATGAGAGCTGAGGTTCTACCTTTAAATGCATAAAAAAATATTTCATTCAGAGCACAGTTGCTATCAAAGAAATATTGACTTGGGCTGGTTCATTGCCTTTAATAAAGGTGTGATTACAAGGGAACCACTTCTTTTTTACATTTAGGAGCTTTGGGGGAAGAGGAGAATGTGCATAAGGAAAATATGTTGTGGGAATATATCAAGAATATATCATGACCATCATCATCATCATCATCATCATCATCATCAACATTATCATCGTCATTAATGTTAATTAACTTGCTATAGCACATGTGCTAAAATGAGGAGTCCTATCTGAATTATTGCATTTATACGCTCTTGAAATAATGAAAATAAATACGTTTTTTTATTTGGTACACTGTATTGTACAACGTAAGGTGAAGGGTTTTTTTGGCGCTGGCAAAGTATCTTTTATAAGTGCTAGGTTTGTTGACTGTGGTGAAGTATGCTCATATTGAAGCAAGATTTTTTTTTTTATCACTGATGTGCTGAAAAATTCTTAGGTGACCTGACAACTATTTTACAAACCAAGTACTTGTATGCGTCAGGATTTCCTTCTTGCTAACTACCTATGTAACAGGGATATCCCAATGAGCTGTACATGTGAGGGGGCAATATTCTGTGCATCAACAAAACTGGGAGGGTTCAACAAAAATAGTTTTCCTTTAAGTTAACTATACAACAGTACTTCATCTAAATCTCACTTTCATCATATTAAAACAATCAAGGATGCTTACGTTCGATATGGCTTGAATGAAGTTGTGAAAACAAGGATTGTTCCTAAAGTCACAGTGAACACAGAAAGACCTGTCCCGTGTTTTGGGCAGCAGGCTTAAACCCAAACACTAGAACACTACTGGCTGGTCTGCCTGCTACAAATAAGTAAGATGTAAACAGTTTGAACCAGCCATAACTTTGATTGTTGTGTAATACATAAATAGTTATTGGTTTGTGACATAATTTGACTGTGAAATGGAAAACCAATTTATTCTACAGTAAGAAGTGACTTAACTATTTCTCTGACTCTGGCATAGAACAGCAGAATATACTGTATCTGTTCAATCTCAAACATCCATTTACATTCCTTTCCTAAACCAGTGCATGCTCATGATTTTTTCTCTCTGAAAACGTTTACTTTATAAATTGCAAATCTGCAATTCTTTATTGGACTAATTTGATCTACAAAAAAAGTTGTCTCCCTCCCTGAACATTGAAGGAAGTAGAACTAAATAGTTTTTTTTTTTTTTTTTAAATAAAAACTTAGGTACTGATATCTGTGCAATACATGGCAATGCACAATCCCAACTATGTTGGGCTTACCTTTTCCATTTTTAAAAGTAAAGTCAAATCTAGATGCTTACAATTCTGATAACTAGTTTTATTCTCTGGTGAAATAAGTTTCAAGTTTTAAAATAACTCTTGACAAACAGAACCAAGCCAATTTCCGGTGCAAGTATGTCAAGAATGTACAAATATTGCATATTTCTGTCAATATTTGTTCAAACTGTATTACATAAGATAAAGCAGTTGAATAGGCTATCTTTAGAGTTTAGGTATGTAAGCTCAGTACTACAGGCTGAGTTTTTATGAAACGGGTATCACAGATCAGGTGCAAACAGTGAAGCAGATTCATGCACATACTATGTATATTTATGAGCCATATAAGCCTTGTTCAAATCTTGCATGATTCAATTCACTACAAGCAAAGTCAGACTGAAAGAAACATAAGATGCACAGTGGCTCCCCATCCCCCATGTCTACCATCATAGTCTATGAACCAATCAGAATGTGACCCACTAACCCATCAACCAATAAATAGCTCTTGATAATGAGTTGGTTTTAATTTCTCCTCGCCAGTAACAACACTCCCAGCAAGATGGCTCCCGCAGCAATGATGGCACCACCAATGAGAAAGGGCTTCAGGTGTTCCAGAGAGTCTGTGCCGGAGGTCACAGCCTCGTCAGCCTCTGTTGTTGCCTCAGCTTCTGCTGCTCCATCCTGGGACGGAGGATCCTCAGGTTCGGGGACCACAGGGGCCGGGTCAGCCTTGCGTGGGGCTGTTGGCTCCTTCTTCTCTGCTTTAGATGCTGCCTTGGGTGCTGGTGCCCCGCTCTTGGCCTTGGCGTCCATGGACTCAGGAACAGAGGTGTGGTCTGGTCAGTCTTTCTAAGGTTGGCTCTGTGCTGCTTCACTGAAGAGAAACCGCAAACAGACACAGAGAGATTATCCCTCTGAATTAGGCTGAGACTGCATATTGTCTGCTGTACTGAGTGTCGAGATATTGACACAAAAGAGCCTTAAAAATCTCTGAGTTCGCTATACAGTAACAGAGGAGTCACGTGCCGCTGGGGCCTTAAATGTGACCTTGGAGAACGATGACATTGATGACAACATTCTGATGCTCAAGAGGGACAGAGGATTATTTATTTTGTACAGAGCAGCTGTGACATAAACATCCATTGAAGAAATAATATTAACACCGCTTCCTGTGTAGAGCTTTCTCATGGGAGAATCAACTAGATTTGTAATGGAGGAAGGGGGTATGGCACACTGCAGTTGCAGAAGAGCACAATCGTAGTCAAGGATTGATCCTCTATTTCTTTTATTCTACAATAGCCATCTCTAGATGCAATAACCAAACTGTATATTTAATCTCTCTCTCGCTTTCTCCCTCTCTCACTCACTGCAAAACTGCATGAGTCATGTGTGCTATAAATGGAGGACAAGATGGAGGAGAGAAATAAGGACCACAGTGACCGCAATAGAGAACATCAGAGATGACAGAAGAGGTGAATCAGAAAAAGAGTAAAGGGGAAAAGTGTTGATGAAATGAAATGAACACATCATAGCTGGTTGGATAACAGAATGTCGGCTGCATACGTTCTAAAAAATGCCTCACAATAAAATACAGCAATGTTTTTTTGGGAAGCAATATGGGCATTACATACCTCTCCAACAGCCTTGTAGAGATTGATAGAAGGATGAATGATTTAGCACGGTGATAGCTGGAAGTCAGAATGTCCTTTAGATAAGCAAATGAGAAAAAACTGAGAGATGGAGGACACAGGGAAAGGGGGGAGGAGAGACAGAGAGAGGAGGAAAAATGGGATGTACCATCTAGTCCTCAACAGAGGGGGTGGCTATCTTTGAGAAGTTAATGTTCATTACATCCTGGAGTTTTTGACGTTTATATATGATTCTTAGGGCGACAGTGACTGTTATTTCAGTTAGGTAAAGTCCAGGTATTTGAATACCTCTCTGGTGATGGGATATCACGCAAATTACAAATAGGACATTATTTGACTACTTTGGTTAATGTAAAACCTTATACAGTTATACAGTCATTCCTAATACTAGAGTGCATTTTCATACACTAAGTGGTGAATCAGAATTTTGAATGTGACTTGTGTAACCATGTCAAATAAACCTTTGTCACTGTCACTGGACTGGTGTTCATGAATGTGAATGGTTAGCTGATTTTTTTCTTTACTTCCTCGATCTTAATCTTGTATTACATTTATGTACCCTCTCTCTATAGCAGCTTACAAGGCTATTATTTTCTGCTTTATTTTCTTGCTTTAGTATGCCACTGTCTGACTAAAATATAATGTAGATACTGCTGGATGAATAGTTAGTACAGGTAGTCTTCATTAAACATCACAGGGAGGGTCCCGTTGGATGACACTGGATGTTTCATCATTATAGGCAATACTAAGAGAGGTAACAAACTAAAACTGTACAGGGACAGATTATTTAAATAAGAGTGTTATTGGATAGAAAAGAAACTACAGGTATGACAGCACTTTAGAAAGAAACCTACCTTTCCAAAAGTTAAGCTGTAATACTATTTCCCCCATTGATTGAAATATACATTTTTACCCTCATGTCCTGTCAATTCCCACAAGTAGCATGGTATAGTTTGATAGGCCTGGTGCTTAGTGATTTTGATTGGGCCAACAAAACTGGACATTACTGTCAAGTAGTTTAATAGGTTATTCTGTCATTTTATAACATACAGAAAAGTATTCATCTTCTCTGTGAAGAGATCATGTTCATGCAAGTAATTTACCTAATAATAGCATCACCCATGTGGCCAAGATAATACGTTGATTAACGTGAGAAACTGTATACAAATATCTGCAATATCTGCTTCTCTGTCCATTGGTAGCCTTTATTCTTATTTTATTCTTGAGAGGTAAACTACAAAATGCCCAAAACTATGATACTATTATGAACTATTATGATACAGTAAATTGATTTGAAATGTACTATGTACTTTGTGTAGCTTTGAATCTATTTTCAGACCAGAGATGTCTGCCAAGTAACCTCCCTGAGGTCAGCAGACTTAGGAGTAGAGAAAAGAAGCTCATGTGCCCTTGGGGCCTGCTGCTGAGAAGGCTTGTAGGTACCAGTAAAGTTAGCTGGTGAGGTTAGCTGATTCATTTGAACTCTGTTATGCTTCAGCTTCTGCCCTAGGCTATTAGGCTACATTCTCTACATTTGGGAACACACCCATTTAGCCCAAATTAAATTCAGGAAGTGACGCTAAACCACGCCCAGTTAAAGTTCCAAAGAGTACTATAGTGTGTCAAGATAAGATCAAGAGTTTCATTTGATCCGCCATCGGTAGAGTATGGACTCGTCGAGCACATGCGTAGTTAAGTAACTCTTTTATAAATATTATAGCATTTTAACCACAGCGAATTTTCGCTATTTATGAATATATTTTATCAACAAAATGAAAATTTTGTTGATAAAATTTTGACTTCTCAACAACGGTTTTGCTCTCCGAATTCATTATTGCGTCGCCATGGTAACGAACGTTGCTTTGAGGCAAAATAGAAATGCGCATGTGCGATCGTAGCATAACTTAGATCAAATAAATACACGTTTTCTTTGAGATAATGGGCGATCTCAAGCTTTTATGGGTCCTTCATTGTTTATTGAACAACGTGCATTCCGGCAGCCCCTGCGAACCTGCAAGAACTAACTAAGTGTGCAAGTCCATTGCGAGGAGAAGTGGGTGCCGAAGTGTGAACTTTTTACAGCGGACACTCGAGGGAAGCGGCAAGCTCTCGCAAAACCTTTATCTCTCTGACCCAGTAGCTCGCAGTGATTCCCTGGTATTCACAAACCACCAGTGGCGCACTTTGGCTGCAGGATCCCAGCAGTCTCTGCCATATACATAACTGAGTAAGGTGTGCGTAAACAACGCAATCTCGAATGCCTCTGTCGTAAGGTAAAATATGACGTAAAAGATCTACGTAAATTGCGCAGCGATGATTCGATGTTTCATTGGACAACAGTCGAATGGGAAAGGGAATAGCCACGACGCATATTTTCAGGGGGAAATGTTGTCTGAGGGGTGGGCCAATATCTCGGGAAATGCTGCCGTGTAGCTGTCATCCGTATCGGGTTTCGGGAGTTGTCTGGTTGTATTTTATGTGATGGCATACAAAAGCTACTACATGTGAATCTAGGGGCTTGTCTAGTTCGTTAAAGTCGAAGGACTGCCTTTTTTATATAGAAGTCATGACGAACTACAATAGAGACGTGAAAAAGACACACAGTCAATGAACTGCTACAGCCGACGACGTGTTGCAATTCACCGGAGAATCAAACTAGTGAGTCTCCAACGGATAAACAAAAAACGATCGTTTACGCCGTTTGATGGCATGTGTCTCTTTATCAGGTTTGCCTGACTGCCAGCAGATACCTGTGGAAGCTTGAATCCTTTGATGTCGCTGGAGCCATTCATCCGGATCCTGTGCGGTCTGCTGTAATGACGTCTGCATAGTAAAAAATTATTTCATCAGTTGAATATTTGAGAATTTATTCCTCACGGAGCCGGTCGGTGTCGGAGAAAGCGAGGTTGAGCGATCGGCAGTCGAGGGATATGGGAGAGCGAACGGAACCGATGCAGTGGGTCTTGGCAAGGCATCGTCAAAATACAGGTGAGTAGCAGGACGAGGAGACTGTATGTAGGACAGATCACCAGTGCGAGTGGCTTCTCACTGGCCCGGGCGTCCACCTGATACATTGGTGTTAGTGGTGGTTTAAGATGTAACCTTAGGCCACATCTCCATTAGGCCTACAGGATGTCACTTAAAGCAGCTGTCCTGGTTGAATGAGATTAGACACTACTACTGCTGCCGTCCTGGAATCACACATTTGCAACATACTCAGACTCTTAGCCCCATTAAGGGTGATATGCAGTAAGGTTTAGGTCCGGGCAGTATGAAATAATGACTTAGTTAACAGTAAGGAAAATGTCACACCCTTTTATCATATCATCACTGATGTTCAGGGCATTTGGCTTTTTGTGATTTCAAGTTATAGGTGTTATTTGATTAAATATTTACACTGTGTCCAGCCACTAGCAGCACAACAACCTCCAGTAAGCCATGTGTCATCATAAATGACCAGGGAAGAGGTGTCATTTTGGGAACATGTGCCAGCCACTCACAGGAGAGTGTCAGCGACACCATTGAGCTCTCATTGAACTTTTCTAGGGCTTAAAGTAATATAAAACCCAATAGAATTTTATCACAAGAAAATCTGCATGATATTCCAGTCTGTGTGTTTTTTGAGCAGAGATATGAGATGGCACACAGTTTATCATCTTCTGTTTGTGATTGAGTGTTAGTCTAAGTTTGTCAGTGATAAAACAGAGCTTGCTTCTCTCTATCCCAAACAGAGGTGTTGTTGATGGTTGTGTATTGGACCAGAGAATATTGATAATCAAACACATATCCCCCGATTTTAACACCACTTACTCCTTATTGCCATTGGACCATCTAATATAGGCAAAAGGTAGTCTATCTAACATATATGGATCATATTTGAATACATCTATAAATCAATACATTTTTTAAATCTCAAATTGACCATGGACAGGTGGAAAATGAGCTAATTTGAGTTATGCTTATATTTTAGGGCTAATATATTGTCTCTATCCTCCCCTGGCACTCTTTGTGTTGGATTCTTTTACTTTATTTCCTCTTGGGCGAGAAACCTGGCTCTTCCATTACTATTATACTAACAGACTGATCTAGTTTGATTTAGCAAAACCTCAGCTAACCATTCACATTCATGAACACCAGTCCAGTGACAGTAACAAAGGTTTATTTGACAGCCTTAGATGACCACATTTTTTTAACAAGTTTTTGAACCAATCTATGATAATGTTTTTGTAGGAATGTGAAAAATAGTCCTTGAAAGATATTCCTTACATTTCTTAACACAGGCCTGAATCAGGGATGGTAACATTGACAATGCTGGGGTCAAGAATACTACGTAGTATGTATTTACCATGAGACTGCCAGAATGTATGTGTATGAATGCACATTAACCACATATACCAACCACATACATGCACTTATTGCATTATTGCAG
>OOFE01020729.1:0-10648 GCA_900323365.1 Monocentris japonica | reverse complement strand
GGTCAAGAATACTACGTAGTATGTATTTACCATGAGACTGCCAGAATGTATGTGTATGAATGCACATTAACCACATATACCAACCACATACATGCACTTATTGCATTATTGCAGTGTGTGGAGCATAGATTACAGTTGATGAGAGAAGAATAGAAATGTTAAATTCTTGCTTATGCTTCAACAGTATTTTAAGGAAAATGTTCAGGACACTTATAGTCAATCTTTTTTAGGGAACACTCCCTTCTGTTATCTGTGATAGATTTACCAATATCTGCTAAACTGACGATTGATAAGAGTGAAGCTTTGGACTTGTGGATTGAATTATACTGCACATATTCAGCTCAGGAATAAAAGACCAAAAATGTTGTTCATTTTTTGTTAATCCTCATAATGATCCTTAAACCCTTAAAGGATGTCAGATAACATTCAGTTGCATGTTGAAAACAATAAATGTCTTCATAGATTTTATAAGTTGACTGGAGATGAATGTTTTTGTCTGACTGTCTGGCGGTTTAGTAGTATAGTTTACAAGAGAAGGCAAAATAGGAAAAATCAGTTCCAAGAGCTCCAGGGACCTCTGTGTGTTCATTTGACAGAATTGTAACTTGAAATGTAAGTTCATGAAAGATAAACTGCAGATGAAAATGTTTCTCTCCAACAGCACCAAATACATTGGAGTTTGCTGCTGCCTACTGATCGCCAGTTGCCCATCAATGACTTAAAACTTTGGGGGCACCAATCGATGGGCCACTAATCATAATTGGCCGATAAACATTCTAAATAGAGAAATATTTAGAAATTGGTGGATCAGGAAATCGGACAAACAATTTGGCAGTGACAGTTAATTTCTTACGTGTTCTGAATTTCACTGCCTGCGATCATAGATTAGAACCTCTTTAATATATTAGACAGAAGGTAGAGCCTATACTGCTGCAATGAAAAACGTTTCATCCATTACCAGCAGCAATAGGTGACTAAACACCTCAGTCATCAAGCACACTAACATTTAATTACTATGTTTGGATAAAAGCTATGATTTATGTACATGGATAGTCCAGCTACGTCATGCAGCCAGAAGAACTGAGATTTTACTATTTATACATTATTACATGATGTGCCGCTGTTAGTAGAATAAAGTCGGTAATAGGAATCGGCCTTAGAAAACCTGATCAGTGCATCTCCCTTCATCCTCATCATATCCTTCTGTAATACGGATACATTTCTAAAATGCACCTAGATTATGTACTGGACATTTCCCCACATCTTAAGATGTGGATATCATAAAACGGCTAACTGTATGCCGCCTCTATGTTAACCTTGCTATTTTTAACTATGTATGAAGGGACATAGGTCTATGGTGATTCAGATAAGCTATATCCATAAAAGGGCAACACAATCTGATAATATCAATGCTACAGTATTGTTGAGCTCTGCAACTTACGTGTGTGTGTCTCTTCCAACCATGTAGTGTATTGCAAAATCCATGGTTTAGCAGATTTTAAATCAATTAGACTTCACTGTGATTCTGCAGTAAAGGAATCCATAGATATCTACACAGTAATAGTGCATGAAAATGCAGTCTAAAAGTAACACATTTACTCCTTTACCATGGCTGCAGGGATGTGTTTTTCTGCGTCTGACACAATGATAAAGCAAAAACGCGAAAAAACGCAAGTTGTGGCAGGAAGACGGTCAGGTTGGCAGAGGACATATGTTAACACCCCAAAACAGAAAACATACTGTCACATACTATATGTACACATTCATGCGTGCATACATGCACACACACATGCATTTTGCCTTGCACATACTATCACACCAACTGAAAGAAGAGAGAAGGGAGTGGGAAGAGGTGAAAGGGATTGAGTGGGTGGCAGTGGGAGAAAAAGATGGAGAAAGAGGCAGAGGGAGAGTAGGAGTGAGTGGCACATGGCTTTCAGTCTAAAAAAAGAAGAGCAACACGAAGCCAAAACCAGAATCTGGATTAGCTAGATAAGAAAGAGGCGGGGGAGAGGGAAGGCTGGAAGAGAACATGTAGGTTTCCTCAGCATTGAAAATGGTGCAGATGCATGCTCTTGGTTTCATGCTCATGAACGTCCTGTAAAATATGAATAGTGAATGAGTGTGTGGGTAGAGTGAGGGAGGAGACCGGGAGAGAGAGTATGTAGATGGCAAGACGATCAGAAGAGGAGACAGGCAAATGGTGAGATGGAGATGGAGAAGGCGAGACTCCGTAGGATGCACAGTCCAGATGGACAGAATACTGCTGTGGTATGACAGAATGGCAAGAAAAAAATAAAGACAGGAGGATCAGAAACAGCGAAGAATCAGGGAGCAGGGCCAAGGATGTGACACGTGCTGGAGAGAGCCTCGATCTGGGTTGAGTGTTACATTGACCCAGGCAGAAATAGGGAGAGACTGAAGCAGATGGAGGCATGACTGTTAGCAGAGGAGACGGACAGAGAGAGATTGGACTGTGCTGCAGCCATGCCACCCTGCCAGTCTGGCTTAACATCAGCACTGACTGGAGATATTCTCAGTAGCCTATCTGTCCACGATCGTGCCCAACACCTCACTACATGCCAACCCCTCTCAGCCTGCTTTGTACCTCCTAGCAGTTTCTCCTGCTACCCTGTTGATGCTGTCCCTGTCTCTCCTAACAACTTCAGTAGCGCACCAAAACAACCTGCCGTCAGATAACACATAACCTAGGAATATTACAGTATGCTGATCTGAGTCCAACCTGTTCACACCAAGTCTTGAACAAGGAAATGTCACCCAACATTCACACCAGACAACAACTTACAACATCACCACAAGCACATGTTTACATTCTGTGTTCAACGTGACATGACACTCAAGACACTCATGAAGGTGATTTTATTTACTCATTCACCAAATGAGTTGAACATCTGTTGTACTGTTGACACTGTACAACCTCCACCCTTGTATATTGGGCCTTTAACAGCACACCGGTGTGCCAGAAACAGGGTTGTTTTGCCGGGTCGACTTATATGGGTTAACCCTTTCCCACATATTTTCCGGGTCACTACTTTGGTGCAAAAGGCGTATAACATGGGAAGATTTACTGATTACTTTTCAGGGCCATGTTTCAGACCGCACTAGGTTTAGAGTCACTTCTGTGGATTGAGCTACAGTACGCACTTTTGAGTTCCACTTCCGACCCAGAGGAGGCAAGTGTGTGGAACAAGTTTAGGAGTGCCTCGAGTTGTAGGTGGGCTAAGGTCGATGCACTGGTTTAGTCATCCCTCCCAACATAGTGATGGAACGTGTGATCATGGATTGTCCATATTTTTCATTTTTTACTGTTGAGTCCATTCCTTTTCAGGCTTGTGTACTTGGTATGAGGAAGATGGCACCAAAATGAAAATGTCTTGGTATCAACTAAAGCGTAACCTAGATTTACGTGATTGGGCTGCAGGATGCAGACGTGTTACTGTTGCTTCTTGTGTTTTTATATCTGCTTGTATCCAATATTAAAATGCCTCCAACAAAGTTTGAATTACTTGCAGCCCATTTGTTGTCTTGTTGAACAATCAATCATCCATCTAGGTTGCAGAATGAATGTAATGCATGTAAAGAATACAAAGGTAAGGGGGCAATCAATGCACTGTGGACGACAAGTACTGTAATTATTCTTGTGACACGACGGTGTGTGTACAAACAAGCAAATGTTATTTTGCAGGCATACTTTATCCAGTAGGACCTCTGCACCTTCTTTAAGCTATTCTAGAATCTCGTTGCTTTACCAATACGTTGTCAATTCAGCAGGACAGCTGACCAACATTGGACCGTAATTAATAGATATTTTCCTTCATAAACTTAATAGGTTTGCCTGACAAGATTTAAAATGTCAAAGATGGACAGTGTTTTCACTCACTTAAGTCAAGGCTTGAGTTTGTTCATCTGTGTTTTGCTGGACACATTTTACATTTACATTTACATTCACCTCAAGTGTATCCTGCTGAGGGCTGCTTTTCTCAATGCTGACCTTTTTAAAGTTAAAATGTTTGAAGAGTGGCACATAAGAAGGAAGAGCAGGGGACAAGTGAAGGTCTGGATCAAACCCATACTGACAGTTACTGATTACTTTTTGCTTACATCTACTTCCAGAAGTGGCCTTTGTACCTATGGGCTGAATATTTAGGATTCACTATCCATGCATGACTAGCCAAAAAAATGTATAGCTTTAAGGAATGTTGTTGATGACCTGTTTCGTTCTGACAGGTCAGAAGCATCATTCACACGTACATGCATAGACATACCACACATAGTGTGTCAGAATGGCATCCAGTGGTATTACCCAGTTGACACAGGAAAAGAGGAAGAAAGTTACGACTGTTTAATCTGCTGGTGCTAAACACATTTCTTCTAAATTAGCACAGCTTCACGGTTTGTAGGGTGACATGATATCCTGTTTTTAGTATTTCAGACCCTTTTCAGGTGTGCACACTTCTGAAAAAAACCTCAGTTGTCTATTACAAATGGTGGCTGTAGCAACAATTCAGCACAAGCTGTAATAATAAGCAATAAGTCTTTGTAAAATGAATCTAATTTTGATGAAGTTGCAGCATGCAGGGGGACTCTTTGTTTGTTCATGGCCACAGTTACATTTCAGTCAAGTTAATTTTCAGTTGAATTGAAAGTTGTTTCTTTCAGGCTCAGTTGAAATTAATTGATGGAAATTGAACTTAATTGGAACACAAGGGATGCTTTCCCTCTCGCTCTGTTGTTCATGACCACAGTTACAGATCTTCAAATTGTGCAGGTAAAACTATAAGTAACATGCCCACTCCAGTCTTTCCTGTATTTCAGCCTCAGAAATCCTGTCACCTTTGCTATTTCATTCCCCATCCAAATCAATGCGTCTCCTCTAAATGGAAAATGAACGTATTAACAAATCCATGTTATTGCTGGTTTATTAGAAACAGTCTACTGTCTAGTCTTTTATTTTAACTTGGTGTAGATTTCTAAAATCTGGAGTAGGCCTGTTTCATTATTTGACTAAGAGCTACAAATTTGGCATTTTGATTGCACATTCTTTTGAAAAACATTTTGCTCGAATTTGCCATTAGTGTAAATGCAAACTGACCACTTACAAATAAGCCTAACTATCAAATTTGATTTAAGCAGTGGTAACAGTGCTGTGCTCATTGCCAGCACATATAATGCTTATATATGTATATATATATATAAACACTGACAAAAAGAATAAAGCATCATGTAGTGGTAATTGCAAAATAATCATCTGCCAGAATCTGTAGTTAGCCTTTGCATTGCCATTTTATGACAATGCAGTGTTACCTCAGTACTACTCACCTGTTTGTTTTCAAACCAGTTTTATTGTCTACTGTTTTCTGTTTGCTGAGACAGACAAACAGACAGTAAATTTGTTTGAAGTAAAGTGGTGAAACAAGGAGACAGAGTTAGAAAGGGAGAGAACGTGATGCAAAATGAAGAAGCCGTGACCCACTTAGAGCCAGCTTGATGCTGCAAGTGTGAACAGTCTGGGACAGTGTGACTGAAACTGCTGTATACAGTATAAGATAGTGCTGGCATTCTCCTGTCTGCTGTCAGGCTAAATAGAGACAGTCACAGCTTGGCTTGATATGCTGCTGTTGCTATTGAAGACCTACTGTGGGTGATATGGAAGAGTGTAGGTTTGCCTTGCTAGTGGAGAAGCAGCTGCCGCTAGCCATACCTGCTGTCTGTAAAATGGAATAGAGTGCAGGGTTGAGCTCAGATGAGACTTGAGTTTGGCATTCATGCAGATCCTAGGATCAGTTCCAGTACCTGTGACTCTTGAAATATAATGATATATAGTGTGTTGTACTGTAAGTGCTCGTTATTTTATTTCTTTGTTGAGGTTTCATTGTTTTTACCTTCATTAGCAGTCAGTGTGTACTGACTGAATGTGGTAAAAACAGAGCAGCTCAATTTGTTATATATATATCATGGATTTCAGAAGGCCATAGCTGGTTTGGGCAGATACATTAGACGTTTCAAAAACAATCACACTCTGTAAAGCATGTCAGATGGTGTTGCATGCACTACGCTGTGCCCTGTTGTGTTTCAATAAGTCCACTTAAAAGACAAGGCCATAAAGATGGCCCTGTCATTGTTCTTACATCATTGTTGTTACATCACATGGGCATGGGCCTGGCACACAGTAGCACACTGTGTGGAACACAAAAGCATTTCTCACATGCAGGGACTTGTCACAGCCATTTCACAAAACACATGTCATTCTGATTCAGATGGAATCGCTGGCTTAGGATGATAGTGAGAGTTTGTATGAGTCATGCAAGAGGCAGAATGGAGAGAGCACTTTCATAGGGGAGGCCGGGAGAGGAGCATAGCCTAGCACAGCTTATGTGGTAATGTTGCCCTAAAGGTCAGGTTTTAGACTGTCTTTTGATCTCAGGTTACAAACACAGCAGGGCATTTGTTGTGTGCTAGGAAGCAGATTGCGACACTTGAACTGAATATATTTGTTGTTGTTGTATATTTGTATAGGTTCTAGAGGTTCAAACAGGCTGCATCATAATTCCCTCAATATACTTAAGGGGTGGGCAACATGTTTTGCCTAGGCTGTGAAGATCTGCCAGCACCAAGAAAAGTCACTCGAATTATGCAAGCGAGGAATAAATCTGTCATTAATCAATATTCATAAAAAAGTATAAAATCTGTCTGTTTGGGGAAGCAAAAATATCATCCATTTGCATTAATATCTAAAATGATACAAATATACCTGCAAGTTATGCACCCTTTAAAAAATCTGATGACAGCAGTTTCCATTTGCTGAGTGTGTCAATACATATCACTATCAAGAGGCTTAGGTGGTGCCTAAGCGCGGCTGGTCTGGCTTTGTCATCGTGGCCAACTTAACACCCATACATACCCCTTCTATTCCAATTTTATGCTTTTATAGACAGCAGTTCTTGGCATAAACTAACATGACACTGTCCTAGTTGAGTCATTCTGTAGCTTTTTAAATCCTATTTTATTCATTTTTCCATGGCTAAGAGGACCAGAACAGGTACACTTCATCGCATCACAATCCACTCTCACGTCCCTCTTAAAAAAGCTTTTCAAGCTAATTTTAAATTCAATTCTCAAAAGCGTCCTTAGGTGGCTCTAAATTATGCTTAGGCGACCTGCCCAAGAATTTACAATCAGGAAATCAGTTTATTTGACTTGAAAAAAAAACCCAATCTATATGGGGTGTGCAGGAACACTGCACACCCCATATATATTGGGATAGGCAGAGTTTTCAAAAGGGAGAAGAGACATTCCTAGCCCTATGGTATGGCTACACACAAGAAGGTGTGAAACAGTATCAGTATGTTCCCTCATGTCAACAGTCCATTAGTGTCCAGTCGTGCTTCACTATTGCTAACATTTTTGAAATGTAATACAATTATTTGGAAGAATTATTTTGCAGCCAATTATTTTAGGTAGGATTTGACAGTCTTTCGATACAGAGATGTATTTTTCTATTTCCTTTATAAGGTTGGACATTGACAGAGAAGATTAGGAATTTATGTCAGTTAAGCTTGTTACTATGCAAGGATGAGTGTGATTGTACCTACTGAGCTGATGAGAATATATTCTCCCCACAACTCTGTCCTTCTTTCTTCTTTTACAAAATCATTCCACAATCAGTTGGTTGCTGCGATCCTTAGTGACATTGCCTTGGATGGCTTGGAAGCTTCTGAGCAGTAGCTACAATCAGGGTCAACTAAAAGTTAAATCATTAATCACAGTTTTTTCTAGTCCTTTGCTGTAGATAAAAACGGATCATATCACTCTTGGTTTATCTTGCTTTACAGTGGAAAAATGTTTTTTATTTTTACTTTTTTCACAGACATAATTTCCT
Source organism: Monocentris japonica (assembly GCA_900323365.1). Classification (NCBI taxonomy): domain Eukaryota; kingdom Metazoa; phylum Chordata; class Actinopteri; order Trachichthyiformes; family Monocentridae; genus Monocentris; species Monocentris japonica. Next base: position 2,748 of record OOFE01020729.1, on the reverse strand, counting down.
TGCGTCCCATCGAGGCTACAGTATTCAAGCAAATTGATGTTCAAATCACAAGGAAAAAGAGGGCTCTGTCTAAAGCATAGGCTGTACATATTACAGCTGCTTTTCAGCCTAAGTGCATCTGCTAATGTCCACAGTAGGAGCTGGACAACACCACTAATAGGCTACACCCCCGGGGTGATGGATGGGAATGCTCTTGCGGAGGCAAATGCTATTAGTGGGGACGTAGAGTTAAGACTTGTACTGATGACCAAAGTCTGTTTCCATGAAGTGAGGCTAGCAGAACCTCGTCAGAGGTTATTGCTGATTAGCTTGACACAGAACTGGTTATAATAGGCTGGATTTGGTGTATGTCACTGTGCAATTTGATAGAATGAACCAGGATAAATGGGCTACCCTGCCCTCTACTATAGGCTTGTACTGTATGAAACAAAAGGCAAGGTAGTCTTTTAACTACGGACTATCAAGAGATAATGAAATTCAAAACCAAAGATCTGGAGGAAAAACCCACAGGTGTACTCTGTCGTACTCTGAGTGTTAAAGGCACATTTTTTTTCTTAGCACATGCATCCCCATTTCAAACATTAATTGCCCTTGGAATCTGTTGTCACCACCAGCAAAATTGCTTAAAAAGTGAGACCCTGGACACAAATGAATTATTACCTAGATTGACCTGATAATGTTTGTGTTAGAATAATGATTTTGAGACTAGATTTTCAAAACAAAAGTAGTATGTGGTGATGTCTACAGGTTCCCAGAGAGGTCATATTGATGGAAGACTTTCAGGTGATTTAACACACCCTCTGGCAGCCATAGCAGAGGTCCACAACTCTTGGCAACAGTGGCTGCCAACGTCTGATTGTGTTTCTAAACATACGACTTGGCTGTCTCAACAGAATTCAATAGACTTGGTTCATTTCTGGACTGTTTTAGCTGGGAACTAATAATGCGCCACTGATAAATTGTGTGATTCTATGTTTAGATAGAGATAGAGATAGAGCTTGTTAGCAAGAAAATCAGCTCACCATCACAGTGTTGTAAACACATCTGATTTCCCCACTAGCTAACATATCAAGCAGTAGCTAGTGTTAGTAGCATTAGTTTACATTAACCTGCTGGCTAGTTAACTAGCTAACAAAACCAAAAGCCAACTGCTTGTTTAGGTGACTCTTCTCATGGTACAATTGATAATGTTTTGGAGTAGGGATTAGGACCAATGGGGGCTAGAGTTGTAAACAACTGTTTACTGTGTCACAGAAACCTAAATTTGAAAACAAATCTACCATATCACACTTCTCACTTTTACTTATTACATTGCTGAATGGATCTACACTCACACCTCAACAAACTTTTTCAGGTATCTCTCTTTTTTCTAGCATGGTTGTTATATATTTAGCAATTATTTTTGCACAGCCAATTCTCCAGTGGACATCCATGGTGGTGCCACCCATGGTCAGTGATGCAACTGCAAAACTGCAAAGCCATGACATGAAACATTAAAATACATATAACATTAAAAATAGCAAATTAATACAACCATCAAACAAGGCCACTTAAAGGACAAACACGTCCATAAAAACTGCCAGATGGACGACGTGCTTATGCTGCTAATGTTCTTGCTGACTGTCACAAATTGGATCATACTTTTTTGGAGTACGTTTTACCACTTTCCTGATCTGGCAATTGAAATTGTATTTATTTATTTATTTGGATTGGACAGTTGACATGCTGATTGGCCGAACACCAATGACCTAGTTAGAATGTTTATCGACAGATTATGATCGGTGGCCAGTTGATTTAGTCTTAATGTATTTTCCACTGTTGAGGTCTCTGTTGGGAGTTCAACCCATATTTTAACAGCAGGCCTGGAGGAAAGTGCTGATAAAACTGTCCCTAGCGGTCTAGTCTACGACTCCCGCATCTGTGAGATCTGCTAGATTTCATTGACCTGATTGTTTTGGCCTAAATGAGACAGGGGGTATATTCAAACATTCTCTTGTTTCTTTCCCCCTCTTTCTCTTCTCCTTCTTCTACTGTCCTCTTTAATGGGACTCAAACCCAGAAGGGAATTTTACAAATAGTTGTGAGACCATTTCAGTGACTTGGATCCATTCACACGACCTTGTTTACTTCAGCCTCATTATGTCAAAATAAAGAGTAAAGCTGGATATCAAGAACTGGGAACCATGGGTCAAGAGTTACTTTATGCCCTAATCTAGCATGTATTCCTTAAATTCCCAGTCTGTGTTATGAAGCTCTGTCTTTTGAGTTCACTGCCTTTTCTCTGCCTGTGTTTGCTGCACTACCACCCTCTCCATCTTTTCCCTCCCCACCTCCTGCCCTACCCCATTTTTCTCCCCTCTCCCCAAACAAGGTCCTTGACCTTGTTACATCTAGCCGCCCCACCATGTGCTCCCTTGACCTGGTCCCCTCCCCTCTCATTCAGTCTACTGCACCTGAACTCCTTCCCTTTCTGACCCACCTCATCAACACATCTCTGGCGTCTGGATGCTTTCCCTCTGCTTTCAAGACTGCCAGAGTCAACCCCTTCTGAAGAAACCAACATTTGACCCCTCTGAGGTCAAAAACTACAGACCGGTTTCCCTTTTACCCTTCCTATCCAAAACTCTTGAATGTGCTGTCTTTAATCAACTGTCTTTGTACCTCCACCGGAACAACCTATTGGACCCCCACCAGTCCGGGTTCAAGGTGGGTCACTCGACCGAGACGGCTCTCCTTACAGTGACAGAG
>OOFE01020727.1:0-10708 GCA_900323365.1 Monocentris japonica | reverse complement strand
AAGCATGGCTAGCCAACACCAAGAGTTGTCCACAAAGCATGGCTAGCCATGCTTTGTGGCAATTATCAGCATGGTTGGAATGCATGCTTGACCAATAAGACTGCTTGGATCAAATCACCCATTATACAATATACCAGTATACCACCCCTAGAGGGTGTTGATTGCTGTGATTCCGGGTGCGTCTACAATGCGCCTAGCTGTGATTTATGGGAATTATCAGGATTTGTCTTTTTTCACCATTTTTCCCTACCCGTGCCTATTGAACACCACCCAGCCCTGTCCCATTCAGGGCATTGAGAGGCCTGCTGTGTTGTGTGCTGTGGCTCTGCTGTTGATTTGACTGTTTACACCAGTTCATTCTGGCAGGAATCCTGACTAGTCCTAGTTTCTCATTCCCTTTCCATTCTCCTCAGCATTCTCATTCAACTCACGTCTCAACTTTTTCAGGTGCCAGAATGAACTTGTCAGGTGGTGTTTTTGTTCACGTTAACGTGTGTGTTTTTTTTTTCCCACAATGGCACATTGAGAGTGGATCAAGTACACTTAAGAAGCTGAATTAAAATGTAGAGCATGGGGGTGTGCTTTTTGGTGCCTGTACGTTTTATTGAAAAGTCACCTTGACTGTGGTTTCAGTGGTATGCATTTATTCTTGTCATGTGTCTGAGAAATACTAAAAGGCATTGCTTTAGTAGAGTAAATGGGGTTTATTCCTGGCTTAGTACGTATGAAATTGAATGCTGTGTAGTCCATTAGTTACAGAAATAAGTAGGACAAAAATGTGCAAGAGATACACAATGAAATTGGTAATGAATAGCATTAATTCTCCCTTCTCAATCTCTCTCTCTCTCTCTCTCCCCATCTGCACTTTTGCCTCCTTCCTTCCTTTGCTGACAGTGTGGCTTTTTCCGGCGGGCCCAGTACAAAGACAAAGTGCCTCAGTACCACGCGGTGAAGATTCCTCGTCAGGACCGGCCTCAGTTCCAGACCGAGAAGTCGGGGGTCACCCACAAAAAGGAATGGGCCACACACTGGAGCGACGGGACCTCATAACTCACCTACAGCACTGACTGACTGAATCAATTCAAATCACTACGTGGCACTCACTCTCTCTTTGCATTGGAACTAACTGACTGAAAAAAGTGCACAAGGACTGACATCATAAAATGTTGTGCACGTTGTAATGCGTCGATACTTGCGTATTGGTGGTCCGTTACACTGACTGGCTCTATATTCCCCCATACGGTAACCCACTGATGGCTGGCCTTGGATAGTCTATATTTATACTGTGCATCTACGGTATATTGGTGTTTTACAGGAATTACTGATGACCCACCACAAAATCAATGCCAGTCTAGCTGCTCAATATGTTGCACAGCCTGCAGAGGGAATGGACTGACTGCCATCAATATTGACTGACAGACCAAAGGAGAACAGGAACACACACACACACACATACACAAAGGCAGACATGCATGTATGCAAGAACAAACACACATGCACAGCGACACACACACACATGCTGGACTTTGTTGATCCCCTTGACCAAGAAGCTACAGCTCATGACACGGACTGCTTCTTGCCTTAACTACTCTAAGACTGAAGACTGAAATGGGCAATGAAAAAAAGTATAACTTTTATATAAATAATGTTTTGGGATTTCCTTTTAGTTAGCACTGCTTAAAATTGGGAAAAAAATCTGATAAAGTTAGAAGTTATGGACTAGAACATTGAATGCGTTGTCTTCTGGGCCTTCTGATATGCTGACACGTCATAAGTCGACCCGATGGTGTTCCGTACCTCCGCCCAAGGACATTTTCCTTTTCCATTTGTGTTTCGCTTAAAGATCTCAGTCGGATGTACTGTACGTTAACAATCCATTGTCTGAGTGAACTTGAATAAGAACAGGAAAACCACAATACAGCCTACAGCAGCCATGAACACAGCACTGTTGTCGGGTGGAAGCCAAATATCTCAGAAGAGTTCCCAGCCATGAGCATTTTAAATTTCTGAAACTACACATTGGGTTTTGAATTGGATTTCCTGGGTCATAGGATTACAAAACATTAGTGCTTCAAAGACTATATAGGCTCTTCTACTTTCAATTGAATTAAAACATCTGAGTTATGAGGTTTTCATGTGACGGCACCAATAGTTTCTTTTTTTCATGAGCGGTGTTGTAAAAGGACTCCCACTAGGAGGCACCGTGACCTTTGTATACAGTAAATAGTTTTCAAACTGTTTAGATGGATTGTACTAACCTGCTTGACGCTCCTGGCAACATAGTCGTACCAGCCAGGGTAATGTTATTTTCAATACTTCAGTTTCTGATTAAGTGCCTTATGGTATGCCTATGGTAGAATTTGAGCTGCAAAGATTATGCTGCCCTGGAGAATCTGATGGGTACCTTTGGAAAAATATGCATCCCTCCGATATTCAAAAGAGGAGAGAAGATTCCCTGGAGCGTGGTGGAATACATCAACCTGGAACCAGACTGACTTTCTTCAGATCTAGTTTGGTTTCGGTAAAACGGCTATAAAGCATGAAGGCTCGCCTTAGTTCTTTTAGGTATTGCTGGACAATCTTGTATTAGCTTGCATGAAGCTCATATTGCTGTTCTAACTCCTCCCCCCCTTTATTTTTTAGTTGTTGTCATGATTCAATGTGTTATTTATTTTTGTTTGGCTGCACTGTTTTAACATTGTAAATAAAATAAAGTGAAAGCAAACCCATTAGGTTAATGTTAATCATGTCCCATTCAATAGAAGTCCAATCAGTTTTATACGTGAAATTGCCAGTCATCAGCTAATAGCCCACATTATTTTATGTGATACCTGTAGTTCACTTTGAGAACACTAGATGGCAGCAATACTCTGATTTGGTTTAATGCTGAAACACTACTAAGAATTGTTGCCTATTAAAACAACAGTTATTGTCTCTGTAATCCAGGAAATACTTCTTTAATCAGGATATGCAGACATTGCATTAAAGGACATACATGTTGTATGTATGTAAATACTGTAACATTTTAGCATGGAGGAAAAAAAATACAGTTTGTTCACTTCCTGTCATTTTATTGTTGCCTGCAAAAGGGTACTATATACAGATAACAACACTGCTTGTACACAATAGATTAACATTATTTCATTTCTACTTTTCAGGGAAACGATGGGTCAAAATGAAAGTAGCCAAATTGCCCCAGAAGGAGAAAGGATCATAGAATTGGAGTTTATTACATTTCACAAGACCTTTGCTTTTTGAATGTACTTCCTCTTGCGGATGAAATAAAGTGATTTTGTTTTGTTTCTAGGTTTAGTTTAGTTTATGGGAACACTTTATGAACACATTCCCTTTTGAGTTTGTGTATGAACTAAAGTGAAATAGTAACAAATGCTTGCAACGATAGCGCATTAATATTGATATTAGCATTATGTATCATTACTATATATATTATTATCAAATACTATTTACAAATACCGCTTTATTTGGCCTCTATAACAGTACTGACTGAACATTACCATTATTTTATATTATCATCAAGTCAGAATATGTGAATGAGACCTTCCTCCAACTGAAACGCTTATGATCTTATTATAGTAACAAAAACAAATTGTCCTCAGAATCCATTTGATGTCATCGTTGTTGCCATGGCAGTTAAAGAGGGACAGTCAGACTGTGTGCGTGTGTATGTACGTGTGTGCACGTGCATGTGTGTGGTTGGGGGGTTGCAAGATGGTAGCTTAAGAGGATTGTCACCCATTAGGCACTTTAATAAGGCAAAGCTGTTGATGTATCATCCAATGTTGGGCAAGTGACTAATCAATACACACACACACACACACACACACATAGACAGAGAGACAGAAGACAGAGTTGCACATATAACATCAGTATCACAAATCAATCAATATTGATTGAAAATGGCATGTAACAAATTAAGGGTTTCATTCCAAAACCACCTGTCACCTTTCTGGGAAAATGTTCTCCCCGAAACCCCTTCATCAAGATAAACACAGGTGACTGTTCCCTCTGTTTTGTAAGCAAAGATTTTATGATGACCCATAACTTCACTGTTAACCCATAATGTTATGTTACGCTTATGTTCATGCCAACAATCATTTTGGTGAGAGCAGGACGGTGTCAAGCCAATATTGCTTTTCCAAATGGCGCGGCTCATTTTGGAATGAATCTCTTCAAATATAGAGTCATCATCAGTCTTATGATAGCCTAACAAGTAAACCAGCAAGCAAAACAAAACAAACTCGGAAAAAAATCAAATGAACTTAACCTAGAATTCACATAGGCTCTTCACATGATCTTGGAAAGTTCAGTCTGCAAAACATCAACACGTCTATCCCAAAGCGCAAAATTAATTCAGACATGAATCATGAAGAGACAAAGGCCTGGGGACGATCCTCTGATGACGAACGAGACACTCTGGCGTGACAGCCCTTAGCATTTAATGGTTTAGAACATTATAGCACTATACGCTAGAACAAAATAAAACATAAACTATGAGGTTACGAAGCTATAAATTATGAGCCATTAATTATCTCTATCAATGACCACGTCAGTCTCTTGTTCATTGTTAATGGTGCAACTCTGCTGCGTCTCTTGATGCTTTCGTTTTTTTAGACTTCTTAGACTGAGCTGTCGAAGATCGCAGGATAAAATTCTCTTTTAGGGTGGACTTCCCTTTTTGATTAAACTGATAATTAGTCTAGTTTGTGTTTTTGTGTATTAACTGTTTATACGGTGTGCAGATTGTTCGACAGCAGGGAATGCTGCACCCGAGTCCATTTACAGGGATTTATCTGTTTAATAACTGGGAGAGTTGTGTTGTATTACCCTGAGGGCCACATAATAATGCACTCTTCCTCTCAGTCATCACTAATGCCCTGATCCTGCTAAATGGACCTGGTTAAGATTCATATTAAGGGCAGTTCTTCCTCCATCCTGTCCCCTGTTCCCCTTCCGAGCATCCTTCTCCAGCTCTCCTGGGGTTTCCAAACCAGTAGGCATGAGGTGTATATAAGACCCAGCCAGGATGCTACCATTGTTGATGTTAGACAGGACACCGCGCTAAGAGGATAAGACAAAGCAGCACCTAACCCCCGGACTGGAAGAGCACCGAGCCCGCCAAGAGCCGAGCAACTTTTTCTCTTCCGCCCGACACCATGGACACAGCAGCAGCGGTGACTTTTCTGGCTCTGGTTATGGCTGTGGCTAGTGTCAGCCAGGCGCTTCAGGACCAGGGAGGTCTGGACAGCAACGATATCCTGCCCGACAGCTCAGAGGAGAACCTGGCCGACCGCCTGCTGGGGCTGGTGAGAAAAATGGAGCACTCACAGACCTGAATTGCAAATTCAAGTTTTTGAAAAAAATTGTCATAGCTTAGGTGTTTGATTTATCCCTAGCGTCATGGTGTCATGGTGATACACTATTTGAATTATAGTAATTTAGTTGCACTTTTATTCTGAAAATTTCGAAACATATTAATTGCCCTTCCAATTAGCCAAAGCCAATATCTGGGCCACACAGTTGTTAAAAATGTAGTCGTAATCTCTCATGTCTGTCTCAAGGCAGGGTATATATAAACAAGTGCCACGTTAGAGTGCATCACATATTCTGTGCACAGTCAGAAGATGTGCCAACACCATCAGAGAAGGCTGTCACTCCATATGACACAGTATCGAAATGGGCTTTGAGCCTTCATCAAGTGAGACAAGATAAATCAGAAAAAAACCCATTTCGATTTTCAGAGAGCGCCTGTTTTCATGCAACAGTTTGAAATACTTTGTAATGTATTCCGGGGTCGATAGACGCTCGGAGGAGGAGACAGACACCATTTAGAGGGCTGATAAAGCGAGAGGATTCAGATCACGAGTACAGCTATGGGGGTCCCCCGACGAGGGGCCGCAGTGAAACAGGGGCCCCCCCTGCCCCGTGATGTGGGTTTTTATTCTCCATAAAGATGAGGATGGATGGTACATTTCTGTGTCCTGCTGCACTGAAATCCACATTTCAAGGTCCCCTGCCACAGCGGGACAGACCGGCTAGCACCCCGGGGCTTGTTGAAAATGCAGTTAGTGCTCTCCATGTTGGCAGATATGTTGATGGGATTTCATTCAAACACAAAATACTAGCTTTTTATGCCTTTGTGTCTGTGTGGATGTGCTCGCGTGCATGTGCGTATGTGCAAATGCGCGTGCGTGCTGGTCCGTTCCAGGAGAGGGAAAACATAGATAAGAGCATTGATGATCGTCTGCTGACCTCAGTGCTGAGATCTCTGCTGCTGGGATCTCAGAGAGACACCAGGAACTCTGTCCTCCATCAGCCTCAGAGGTCAGTAGAGACACGCATGCACACGCTCAACACTAAATAGATTCCAATCAACTCTGAAAGGAAACCAAATATTTCAATCCCACAGAGGCAACAATGCCATATTAAATGCTGGTATTGTCCTTCCAGTAGTTCCACTCAGACACTTAATAATACAATGCAGATCGATAGTCTCCTTGCAAGGCCAAATGCCATTAGGTTAATCTGAGAACATGTTTGACTCCGTCATCACTATTTTGGTGCGTGCTGGTTTCCTCTTTTAGCAGAGCAAGCCTGGCCGATGACATGAGAGTCCATTTACCCATTTGCAACACTTATATCTCCGTATCTGAACTTTTACATGACACAAAGTACCCCTCGTGACTACATTCTTTAACATTGTGTCCTTGAGCTGTCCATTAGTTAAAGTGGCTCATGAGTAAATTGCCCCCTTGGCATGGCAGGATTTAGATCATCTCGCTGACCTCAAATTACAGCACACACAGGACAAAATACAAAATAAATCGGATTCAGCTTTTTGTTGTTGTTCCTGTCTGAATCCATAGAAATAAAATGGCTAGAAATGGCAAACTGTAGCACTATTGGAAATGATATCAATGCCTGCTTCCTTACTGCTTCTCCCCTCTTCCAGGTTTGGCCGTGGCTCCAGAGGCCAGGTAGTGTCGGAGGATCGGATACAGTCCCGTGACTGGGAGGCCGCCCCTGGTCAGATCTGGAGTATGGCTGTGCCACAGAGATTTGGCAAGAAATAGGCAGGCAGGCAGATCCACGCGTCACTGCCCGGACACGAGTCCACAGGAGCAGGAAACTGTGTAAAGACCAAAACATGAATGAATAAATGTACAGAAAAAGTAAAGTACAGAAAAACTCTCCCTCCCACTTTTCGACACTATTCCGACCCATTAAGCCTTACTTGAAACCTAACTTGTCTGATTCAACATGACCATTAACAGACCCATTTTTTTTTGGACCCCTGCAGAAGACTGCAAAGCATGCTGATTGGTGCCTATTGAGGTTTTTTGAGAGGAAGTTGTATTTCCAGACTAGAATATTAAGAACTATAACTGTTCAACCAATAAAACACCTCTAACTTGAAAGAGCCTGACTGACTCTGTGTGTGTGTGTGCATGTGTGTGTGTTTGTTTGTGTAGGCTGTTTTAAATTTGTGTAATGCAGTGGATTATATTTCTGACTGCGATTAAGAATAAGTAATCTATTACATTACATTTTAAAAGTATTCTTCCCAAGCCTGTGTGTTTATGTGAACAGCGTTAGTAAGGCTTTCACACAATGTTTCTCTCTTATGTACGAACTAGCCTATGAGCTGCTACGCAGTTTCTTTGATGTAAATGCGATGAGCTGAGCTCCACATGCTACTTACGCAATTTAGAGTTGAAGAGTTCAGCAAAGGCTTTCTATATGAGGATGAAAGAGGCAAATAATCTATCTTGACGAAAACATTATCTCGACTGATATAGTTCAGAGCAGCGTGGGCTTAGCATTCTTGATGATAGTTTTAAAGTGTCATTGAGATGGCAGAGTTGCAATGTCAATTTGAGATTCAGGGAACAATAAAGCTTGAACCACTGTCATTACCCACATTACTGGAGGATTACATTTAGCAATAGTAGGTGTGGACATCAATACTAGTCTATAGTCAGCGTCTCAACCCTGCATAGGAACATCTGAGACATTTGGATTCTGTTGCTGCACAACAATTTTGGTGGGTGTACAACAACTACTGAAATGTGATTGTAACACAATTTGCAATTAAATGACAGCATTAGCTGATGGGCAGTGTTGAAGGCGATGCGCTATATTGCGTGAAGCATCATGAGAATATCAATATCGATGCACTAATCATATTGCTATCAAAGCAGTAATAGTTAACAACCTCTGCAGCTCCAGGATCCTCGGACTAATGTCTGGTCACGTCTACACCACATAATTAGCCTGTCGTTTTTCCGCCAGATTAAGTCTGACAGTCTTAACTGGCTCTATCGGAGATCAGAAGGATTTAAATGCATTAAACACACACACACATGCAGATGTGTACAGGCATGCATAGATTCATACTGAACGCGCACGTACACACACACACAAAGCAATTAGGCAGGGTTGATATCCTTGAATCCTGACAGGCAGGATTCAGCTGGAATTGCATCTTAGACACACACACAACTCACACAGACATGAACATACAATAAGCATGCACGCACGCCCCACGCACACACACACACACACACACACACACACGGATTTAGCAAGATAGACAAGGATAGAACTGTATTAGACACTTTAGACTTATCCAGCATATCCATCCAACTATTTTTAGACAGGAAAAGTGAGTCTTGTTTCTGTTGGGATAGAACCCCATAGATCTGTGATTTAAAAAGATTGTGTTACGACCCAGAGCTGAATGATGGAAATATTGGAGACACTAGAGTAGCCAGCACTTCGCAATTTGCTGTACTATTTTCATTACAATAAGCATGCAATTAGTCCACTTTTGTCTCCACACAATGCAACAGAGAGGCAACAGTGTGCAATATCATGTTTTATGGGATCTGGATGTATAAGGTGACAGAGAGCTCTTTTTCGACAGACTAGCTGTGGCTGTTTGGTTTCGTGTGTGGTGGATTTACAAGCCACCTGGGGAAGCAGTGTGCAATAAGCCTCAGCGATAATTAAAACATGCCAACATGCAATTACTCTACTCTACGCTTTCCTCGTTTCTGCAGCCAATTACTGGGAAGGAAAGCACGTCAATCCCTCTTAGGAAGAGTCTCTTATTGGCCGGACCTCCAATCCGTCCCTTATGGAGCCAGAAGACTAAATGAAGAATAACTATGGCTTGATGGATACTGGTGACAGATTCTCCTCTCCATCTTCAAATTAGTAACTGCTTAGAAATTCTGAAATTTACTGCACATATTTTCATTTGTGGTTTCACTAAGGCGCATTTTATCATTGGTTGTTTATGTGTACAATAGTTCCAACTCCCAATTCCCAGGTCCAATTCCTCATTTAAAGTATGGTATACATACATTGCATATTTTGAGTACTGCACATCAGACCACGAAACAGGCACCACAGGATCCTGGTTTCTAAACTGAACCCATTTGGTAAACTGATAAGAAGCTCAACAAGGGACTCACTGATCCGCAATGTTAAAAGATTATATTGTGATGATTTGTGACTATTTCTACATACCAAGTAGGATGAGAGGATGACCCCCTTGGTGATCATGTGACAGAAGTGTGTGCGTGTGTACAAAACACTGTAGATCGACGTTAGACGGATGGTTTGCCATTGCCGACGTCATGCACAGTGAATGAATGAAGGGTAGAGACAAGTTGGAGCATCACTTGTGCTCCTATAATGAATTGGTTTCAAGTTGAGTTAGCCAAGCCATAAAATATGTAAGTTCCAGGTTATATTCCTCCTGCGTATTTGTGTTATATCAGTACATATTTAGCTGGAGTTTTGGCTCGCTAATGTGTAGTATGTATAATTCAGCGTAATAGATAATTCAGTTGAATATATTTTTCATGAGGATATCTGGAATTAAGGACGTGCTGGCGATACTCGCACTATACAGACAGAGACATCCCTTTGATGTCTGATTAGGAAATGTTAGACCAATTTGAGCGGCCGAGTCCGAACCTCTTATTGGTACAGCCATATTTTATATGTCTGTAAGTTCATAAGGTTATCCGGCCAGTGGTATAGATTTATAAAATGAGGATGTGGATGTGTGTGTGAGACAGAGAGAGACAGAGAACAAGAAGCATTAGATAGAAAGATACATAGATAGATAGATAGATAGATAGATAGATAGATAGATAGATAGATAGATAGATTGATAGATAGATAGATAGATAGATAGATACATAGATAGATAGATACATAGATAGATAGATAGATAGATAGATTGATAGATAGATAGATAGATAGATAGATAGATAGATAGATAGATAGATAGATAGATAGATAGATAGATAGATAGATAGAGAGAGGATTAGATAGATAGATACATAGATAGATAGATAGATTGATAGATAGATAGATAGATAGATAGATAGATAGATAGATAGATAGATGATAGATAGATAGATAGATAGATAGATAGATAGATAGATAGATAGATAGATAGAGAGAGAGAGAGATCGGAGGCCTCATTTTGTTGTTGCTGTGTGGAGCTGTGCAGCTGTGGCCTCTAATCAGCGCAGCTGGCATTAGAGCAAAAAAAATCTGAATTTCATGAGTCTGCAGGGGGGGTCTCACATCTCAGAAAAAAAGTAGTGCGTTTTTGACGTGCTGTTTGTGTGTCTGTGTACAGATTAGAATGTGAGAGAGGAAGAAAAAA
>OOFE01020726.1:0-12551 GCA_900323365.1 Monocentris japonica | reverse complement strand
CAAATCTTTTTCTTATCCTCTCCACTTGACGTTTGGATACATTGAAGATGTCTGCCACCTCAGCAGCAGACTTGGTCTTCAGGCTCTTGATGATCAGCACTTTGGTCTGTGGTTGAATCTTTGGCATGTTGTGAGAGGTCAGGTTGCACTTCACATGAAGGTCTGGTGTGCTGGGGTTCTTTTTATACACACCTGGGAATGTGTTAATTACAGTATTTCTCACAGGTGAAGCTCTAATCTGTGATTGGTTGAATCATTTAAAGACACAACAAGACTTTTGTCCAAGCCAAATCTGACCTTTCTGTCCTAATTAAATGATAAAACTCAATGAATGATACAAGACTTTATTTTGGTATAATAAGCATAATCCAGAGGCCTTTGCCTTTCATATAAGCCATTTCTGATTCCAATTGATCAACTACAAGTCAAGTTATTATTTGTTGTTCCTACAACTTAGATAAGCGACAAGACTTTTGTCAGGGACTGTACATAGTAACTGAATAGTGAAGTTTAGATTTTTCTGTGCTGATATGTGTTGGCCAACCTTAAACAACCTCTCACCTATCATGGAAACCAGGACCGCAATGAGAGAGACCTTCCACTGGAACAGTAAAAAAATATCAGAAGGATTTTTGAATGGTTCAACAGATTTGATGAAGGCAAGATGAAAAGTGCCATTGACTTGGCTTTTTTCTAGCTAGTTTGGAAATATAAAGTTGTAGTTTTCACAGTTGGAGTGGCAGCATCTTGTCATTTTAATACCGCTGTACATTGACTGCACAGTCATGGCATGCAGTTCTGCTTATGGCCACCTCCAATACCCAGTTTCAACCCAATTTGCCACATTAAGTAAGATTTTTGCTGCCCTATAGCACCAAATGACCATAACATATCTGCAGGGGGGTTGATAGAGTTGTTGATCAACTGACTCAGTGGCCAGTTGCTGAGATTTTCCCATCCATTAGTTACAAGACAATCCCAATCCTCCGTATTCACTAGACGTTGGATCTCTGCTTTAACTAGCTAGCTTACTCATCTCGTCGCGAACATGTGACTTTATTGTTTGTGTCAATTACAAGCCACCGTAGCTCAAGTGAATAGGAGGGGTGGTGGTGGTGGTTGATGTTGCAATTGCTACTCGTTGCTGATAGAGGTTGATAGAAGTCAGAGATTACTAAATGCCCCCTTAATAAAGACTCAAATCATAGTTGGACGCAGAGTGAAGTAAGCACTGTGTCTTTCCGCCCCTTTCCCTTTCCCCAGCCGAAGCTCTAGACCTACCTGAACCAACCAAGGTACCATACTCCAAGTTCCAGATGTACCCAGAGGACCTATATGTCACCGGGCTGCCGGAGGGAATCTCCATCCGGAGGCCCAACTGTTTTGGAGCAGCCAAACTGCGCAGGATCCTGGCTGTTAGCAGTCAGATCCAATTTATCATCAAAAGGTGAGAGCAAATGAAGGAATTGATCTGTGGGTGAAATTTTATATGTTTATCAAAACATTACGATAGTCCATTCACAAAGAATTCAGGAAATGTGGTGTAATAGCATTGCATTCGCTTGTTTGTTCGTCTCCAGGCCTGATCTGCTAAATGAGCAAGTAAAACAAGAGATGCCTTCCATCCCCGCCTGTGATCCAGGTATTTACGCCTTTGTTAATTGAAAATGTCAGATGGAAACCAAACAATACAAGCCTGTCAGTCTCAGTATCAATAATAGCAGCCCACAGTCCACCAGCATATTTTGCATTCTCCCTTTTCAGCAAGATAAAGGCTTTGTTGAATCATTTTGTTGAAGTAAGCCAACTGGAAGCTTATGAAAGTGATTTTTAGATGCTATTTACACTGCACTGCTGAAATTATGAGGTGAAATCCAGTTTGTGTGCTATTTTTAATACAGCTATTCTAATAAAAAAAGAAAGTCCTTACAAGGATTTCCTACAGATATCCGTGGCTTTATGTTGTGACAAAGCTTGACTGCTGAAACTAGGAGCAGCTAGAACGTTTCCTGTATACAACAATAAATCTTGGGGAAACGACAAAAAACAAAGTTTGATCTGTGAATATTTTTCCAAAGAGCTGGACGCCAAGGACACAGTAATAGCAACAGAGGATACTGCAGTTATCTCCAAAAGACCTGGATTCTCAGGTACGTTTAGGTTTGGATATTTCACTTTCCATCACCGCATTCACCTACATTGATATTCAGAAAACATACCATATCAATTTGTTATGTTTGATAAGGTTGAGACATGAATCAACATTTAGTATTACATTTACAGCACTCACCTTCACTGCTAAAGCAATGAATGAGGCTGAATAACTGCAGCAACCTCTCTAAGCAAATGTATTATGTTGGAAAGATGAAATTTCAATTCCCTTGCATGAGATGGTGAATAAATCATCTTCTACCTCCATGACTCCAGACTGCCTGGAAGCCAAGCTGTCCAGAATTGACCTGGCCAACACACTGCGAGAACAGGTCCAAGATCTATTCAACAGGAAGTATGGCGAGGCATTGGGCATCAAGTACCCCGTCCAAGTGCCTTACAAGAGGATTAAGAGCAACCCGGGCTCAGTCATCATCGAGGGCCTCCCCCCCGGCATCCCCTTCAGGAAGCCCTGCACCTTCGGGTCCCAGAACCTGGAGCGGATCCTAGCGGTTGCTGACAAGATCTGCTTCACCATCACCAGGTGGGAAGGCCTGGGCCACATGATTCACTGAAAGAAAAAGAGTTGTTTACTCTTTTACAGTATGACAAAAACAGTGTTGGGCTCATTACTCAAAAGTCCTGTCTGAACAGCATTTTGTGCTGATAATTTGAGTCGATTGCACATGACAACCAGCTACAGTAGCTGCCACCATCATCTCACAGTACTTAGTACCGCTCTCAGACAAACTCACAACAGAGCCAATGGGCTCCATACTGATTCCATATGATCAGAGTTTCTGGGAATTCATCACTACCAGCTTTTCTACAGTTACTGTCTCCATTTTCATTGCGGTTGTTATCGTAAACTGCCCACCTCGCGCAAACCCCACCTCTCCTTCGTCATGATTAGTTGGCTCACAAAAAATGTGATCTCCTGTAAAAGAAAGTTCTATTCTATTCTCAATGTCAGTAAACGCCCCGCTCTGCCTGAGTGCACAGCACAGCACCTTTTCCAAAGCGTCCGTCTTTAATGTAAAGAAAGGCACTGGCAGTTTGAAGGAAGAACAAAACAAACACACCCAAACTCAGTTCCCTCCCCTGTGAATGTTCAGGGAAACCAAATAATGTTGTCCAATGTTCTTGTCATCCTTTTGCTAGATAAAATCAAAGTAGACCAAGAGAAAGTTAAGTTGTTTTTTATCATTCCTCATCTAAGCTAGCTTTGTGTGAGAGGACAAAAACTAATTATGACGAAAACACATTGGGGGATGGGGTGGGGGTCTAGGTTTTGGATAATTCACCTTCAGTCTGATATTTAAAGGGGGTGAGAACAAAAGTAGCAACTTATTTTTTGATTGCAAATGTATTATTAGTGAAATAGACACAATAATGTGTTACACTGCTTGTTCATACCACTTTGTCTCTTGCAGACCTTTTCAAGGACTCATTCCAAAACCAGGTAAGAACAATTTGTGAACAGCGTTATATTTTTTATGATGGCATTTGATTGATTTGAAACATAATTCAGCATGGACAATCAATAGTAATGCTGTATATTGTTTATCAATTATTTTTATCAGCACCTCGACGCATCACTTTACTAAAGAAGGCCTATGCCTCAATAAGCGGTGAGTAGCAAGCAGGTATTTTACTGCAGCTGCTGTCTCAGGAATGTGATCATGAATCCACGCCATTAACTAATTCTCCTCATCTAACAGATGATGACGACATCAACCGCATGGGGGAGAAAGTAGTTCTTCGCGAGCAAGTGAAGGAACTGTTCAACCAGAAATATGGTAAGTATAAAAGGATCATTTTCATTCCTTGATTGCTTAAATTGTCTGTGAATGTGTTTGTGAAACGATTCAATAGTTTAATCTACTCTGTTTTTATAGATTTCTTTCATGGGATGCATCAAATTGAGGTGTCAATTTTGTTTGACAAGTTTGTTGCGCTTGAGTTTTCATCATAAGATTTCATTTAGCAGGTTTCTTACCTCAGTGTGGTTGTATTGGATAGTAGTAACCTAAATGAACAAGAAAAACGTCTACTTGCCTCTTCCCCTCATAATAAAGTTTTAAATTGTTGTGATTGAAATGCCAGCAACAGAGAGAAACTAAAAGCAAAACTGCCGTCCAATAAAACTACCTTGAGGGAAGACAAACTGAAAAGCAGACACTCAAGTATGACAATTGAATGTAGACATTTGGATGCCTTGCACCAAGGGACAAGTGCTAAAACAGCAATTGCATCAAACCAGGATGCTGTCAACTGTATACATGTGGTCCATTAAACTCAAACACCTCGTATAACAACCCAACTGGTGTTCCTCAAATACCGATGTTGATGATATGTGGGTTTAATCAGTGTTATTCACCTGCTTCATGTTCAGGTGAAGCTCTGGGCTTGGACCGGTCCATCGTGGTCCCATACAAGCTAATCCGGGCCAGTCCAGAGTCTGTAGAAGTTAGTGGCCTTCCGGACGATGTTCCCTTCAGAAATCCCAACACCTACGACGTTGTCTGCCTGGAGAAGATCCTCCAAGCCAGGGAGGAAATCACCATCAACATCAAGAGCCAGCTACAGTGAGTGTTCAGGCTGTGAGGGAATTGAGGGTGCAAGGTTTTGTCATACTCAAAGCGCATTGCGGTGCATTTGTGGATGGCATTTAAATCCAGTTACTGAGATGTTAAAGTGTAAATCTCCCTGAACAGGAAGTCTGGATAATATGATATGAAATTTAGGAATTTCCTTTTTATTTTGATCAAATTTAGTACTTATTGTAGAGAGACATAAAATCCCATCCAAGAGATTTTGAAACCCTTGTAGTGATTTGACCCTGTGCTCAAACCCGTTTGGGTCCGACCAGACGGGGTTGAGTCGGGGTAATTTGGTTTTAGGTTTTAGGTATGAAATAAGTCTAAAACAAGCCTATGTCACCTTCTGAAATGAGTAGAAGAATGGATTTAATACCATCTTTTTATTTCTCTCACACAGGCCTTTTGCAGAGATCTGTACCCAAGCTTGTAACACAGGTAGGTGCTGCTAAGTTTCAAATGGAATTAGCACTACGACATGAATCCTACCCTAGGCACTGAAATTAACACCATTTGCTTTTGTATCTTCAGAAGGAACAGAGGCCTCCACCAATCGACGCAAGCGCAAGAGAGTCCAGGAGAGCAACCGAGTACCTGTATCCTCCGAACTGGGGGTATCAACCAATCAGATTCCAGTGATGGTAGGTTTAAAAAAGAAAAACAAAAAGGGGGGAGTGACCATCTTTCCCTTAAGAAAATACATGGAAAACATGAAGAAAGCACAGGTCAACAAAATTGTCAGTCATCAGTCGTCACCTATGGCAAAATCCCTGCGTTCAGTGTTAAAAATAAAACTTCAAAACCCAATTATATTGACAAAGTGGAGCAAAGACTGATGACTGACAAGATATTATTATTTGGTCAGTGTGATAAATTACACAGGTCACCAAACTATCAACTTAGAGGGAACTATTGCTTCCAAATAGATGTCTTGGGATTTAAGTTTGATCCGTGCTCTCCATTATGAATTCGAACATCTTGCCATACCCAGCTGATGTCCATGTCAGTCATGTTAAAGGTGCTACATGTAGCATTTTAAACATAATATTTTATATATGATTGTCAAATTAATTGTGATACCTTGGTATAATTGCCATAAACAAATGAGACTTTCAGTGGGTTCGATCCCCACATAGTGTCAAGTACCTTTGTAAGTCGCTTGGGATAAAAGTGTCTGCTAAACGACTGTAATCCCTGGTGTTTTTTCTTTCCTAAAGAGGATCAACAAGTTGGAAGTGATTTTTTTCCATCTTCCTTTCACTCCTTCCACCATCTGCTGTTGCCAGAAACTTGTTGTAAAGCAACCCAGCAGATTTCCCTCCAAATCCGACCTGGTAGCAAGCAATGTAAAAGGCAGAGTAGAGGCCGGAGGAGGCTGCCAGTCTCCTCAGTGATGGTCTGGTTTAATTACTGTAATCATACTAATGTCTCAACTAATGTGGTAATGATTTATTGATGTTAAAATGCTTAATGTAGCACCTTTCATCTAAACAGAAACATCTTCTTTCCTCTGCATTCACTTTTGAGTGGAAAGTCCCATGTAAACACACAACTGGTTATATGGTTATTTCAGGTTTGTTTTAATGTGTGCACTATACAGCCAGACATTTTGTGCCAATGAAACCTTTTTTTGCTCAACAGTATCACTTATTTTTCCTTCTTTTTTTTTGTCTTTATCTCATCTCTCCCAGCAATGGCCCATGTACATGGTGGACTACAGTGGTGTGAATGTGCAAGTTCCTGGGAAAGTCAAATACTGAAGGACAAAAACTCTTAACCACAGCAAAGGGATTCAATTAGGAGTTTGTCCAACTGATATTTATTATTATTCCATATCAAAACCTTAACACTTTGCCTGAGTGCTATTGCTAAAAAAAAAAAAAAAACTCTATGGACTGAAAATAGAGAGGCCTGTAGGTTTGACTTTCTGAATGATGGCCTGAGTGTTGAGGAATAGCAGAATGTATGTGGATCAATACGTTACAGGGCAAAAGCTTGGATTGTTTTTGTCTCTCCCACTGGCCCAGATGGAGCTGGCAAGACAACTATCAAATGTTTTTTTTCTATTAAAAGCTGGTCATGACGGTGATATTGGTTTTCACAAAGCTTATGAAGTTTCTGAAATAATGTATTTGCCCTTGCATTTATGACGTGTCCATCTATTGAGGTCACATTGTATTACTGACAAAAAAAAAAAAACAACTTTGATAACAATCTGCTTCCATAATATTCAGATATTTGTACTTTTTATTTATTATATTTATTGAAATATAACATTATGTGCAGGGATGTAAAATACATTATTCTGTAATACAACTCCTTGAGGAACTATCAGAACACTAATACAGATGCTACTAGTGTATGTAACTCAGCAACTACAGGTAACCGCCAAATTAAAACTCCAACAGTGAAGTGTCTTAATCGAGTGTTGGGCCGACCACAAGCCATCAGGAAGCCGAAGGAGACAAAACAGACTTTGAAAGTTTGCCTTCTAGCCGGGGTAGAAACTCCACTCTCCCGTGGTGGGAATCACCTGCAGTGACAGCAGCACGGTATTTCCCCTCAGAATGGAGCCAAGAGCTTTGGGTGAAAACCTCCACCTCACACTTTTATGTTAGCAGCACATTAACAATATGTAAAATATCTCATTTAAAGTCAAACTGAATGTAACATGTAAAGGAAAGAATGGTATGTGTTATTCTGCGATGACCGTCTCTGGACTAACGTTATTTAATATGCTGTACCTTAACGCCAATTAGGCCTTTGAAATAAAATGTGTTGCCTTGCACTTTTATTTTGTGCGAGTTCTTTTGTTGAGAGGTTTTCCATCAGCAAGCGAACAAACAGCCTTCCTGAACGTAGGAAGGAAGGAATGGAAAATCTTTCAAGAATTGTTTAGTAGTGGTTGTTTTTGCTCTTTGGTGTCAGCTAATGTTTTGTGCTTTCATTTGAGATGAAAACAAAGAAATGCAAAAAGAAATGTAATATTCTTGTCACACATGAGAGCAACAGCATGTACAACATTTCTGGGATGTTGTGATGGAGGGATACTTTACATTTCAAAGATGCAAGATCCAAAGCCACTTTTGAACTGTTGTGAAATGAGATGGAACCATTTATCGGGCCGATCACACCAAACCTGCGTCATCATTTATTCGACAGATGTGTTTCCATCGCTATTTATCACAGCGGTTCTTAATCGACCAAAAACATTTCTGCTGAAAAAGATCTTTGTGATATTGGGGAAATTAAAGTGAAAAATATCTGAAAAATGTCTGGCCCAGACAGCTCAGTTGGTAGAGCATGAGACTCTCAGTCTCAGGGTCATGGGTTCAATCCCCATGTAGTGTGAAACTGTAACTTGTAAGTCACTTTGGATGAAAGCATCTGCTAAATGACTGTAATATAACAAAAACAGTCTTTACAAAAAAGGTTTTATGCTCATTGAGGTGGAACATTTTTGTCAAGTAAGGAATTATGCGATGGAAACATGAAAATACTTGAATGGAAAGCCAGATCATGAAATAAAACATTACTTACACAGTTTGACAGTTCAATAAAAAAAGCACTGCATTTAAATAGGGGGGGGGTCAGGGTTCTTCCCAGACCAGGGTTTTGCTTCCACATGGATCATTAAAGTTGAAGGAAGCAGGGGGTGAAACTGGCCTAACCAGTTCATGAGACATTCCTTCAACAAGATGTCCTGGATTCAACCCCCTTAGCAAACATCCTCCCCGCTGAAGTGTCCTTGACACAGGCGTATATACACAATATTAGGTACACCTTTCTAGTACTGGGTAGGACACCCCTTTTGACCCCAGAACAGACGGAATTCTTCGTGGCATGGATTCAACAAGGTGCTGCAACCATTCCTTAGGAGATTCTGGTCCATGTTGACATGACCACATCATGCAGTTGCTGCAGATTTGTCGGCTGCACGTTCATGCTGCGGATCTCCCTTTCCACCACTTCCCAAAGGTGCTCTTTTGGATTGAGATCTGGTGGAGGCTATTGGAGTACACTGAACTCATTGGCATGTTGGTGGAACCAGCTTGAGATGACATCATGGCGCATTATCTTGCTGGAATTAGCCATTAGAAGATGGGTAGACTGGCCATAAAGGGATGCACATGGTCAGCAAGACTCAGGTAGGCTGTGGCGTTTAAACAATACTCAATTGGTATTAAGGGGCCTAATGTGTGCCAAGAAAACATTCCCCACACCATTACACCACCGCCACCAGCCTTAACCTTTGACACAAGGCAGGATGGATTCATAGATTCATGCAGAAATCGAGATTAGTCAGACCAGGCGACATTTTTTCAATCTTCAACTGTCCAGTTTTGGTGAGCCTGTGCCCACTGTAGCCTCAGTTTCCTGTTCTTAGTTGACAGGAGTGGAATCCAGTGTGGACTTCTGCTGCTGTAGCCCATCTGCTTCAAGGTTCAGAGATGCTCTTCTGCACACCATTGTTGTAACGCGTGGTTATTTGAGTTACTGTCGCCTTCCTGTCAGCTTGAACCAGTCTGGCCATTCTCCTCTGACCTCTCTCATTAACAGAACTGTTGCTTACTGGATGCTTTTTGCACCATTCTCTATAAACTCTAGAGACTGTTGTGTGTGAAAATCCCAGGAGATCAGCAGTTTCTGAGATACTCAAACCACCCAATCTAGCACTAACAATCATTCCACAGTCAAAAAGTCACTTCGATCACATTTCTTCCCCATTCTGATGTTTGGTCTGGACAACTGAACCTCTAGACCATGTCTGCATGCTTTTATGCATGGAGTTGCTGCCACATGATTGACTGATTATATTTGCAATAACAAGCAGGTCTACAAGTGTACCTAATAAAGGGGAGGTGGTGGTCTGATGCGGGCCCCAAAGGCATTTGATGGGGCCCCTTTGACTGCTACACTTACTGCAGCAAAATTACCTGAAAATCGTATATGAACTAGGAATTTAAATAATTCTCCTTTCATAGTATTGCTATTTTTGGATATTCCCAGATTTCTGGGCAAGTTGTCTGCACGTTGTCGTCCATTGACCACTCAACGTCATGTCTCTACTTGATCACGTGACGATAGCCAGTTTAGGCGCAAAATTTAAAGGTTGGTTAGCTAGCCAGTGACAAACAGCAAGCAGCTATGCCACTCAATTTTAAACACAAGAGTGGGTCTCAAAAATGAAAGGAAATAAAGGACCAGGAGGAAAAGGTGGCTCAGCTCCTAAAATTGCATGAATTTTTTAAAAAGCAGTCTCTCACCCGCAGACTCCAGCAGTAACATCAGCAACCGGCATACCAAGGCAAGAACGTTTAGCGGTTGAATGTCGGCATCACTATCGCTGCACCCATGCAGGTGCAAGCTATATATAGGCTTAAATAACCGTAGGCTACTGTTAGATTACTGTTAAATTACAAGTTAGATATAAATTATGGTGGCTTACTAGCCTACAAGTTAGGTAAATTATGATAGCTACACCCTAGTTAAGATCGCCTCACCTGAGGAACAGGTGGACAGGAGATCAATCGGCTGGCTATCCTGTTTGATGGCTGCCTTGCCGGTCTCATTGTGTGTGGCAAAGCCACTGAGCAATATTCAGTCTGTGTTGTGTGCCGCCTTGCCAAACCAGGCCTCTTTTCAGTTTTTTGGTCTTCTGTGGTGTTTTTCTGTTATTGACACAAGGAGGCCTGTTGCTATTGTAGTGAGGGGATACATTGTGGACAGCTGTTGCCCTGATTGAAATGGACAACTAGAAATCAGACCAATGGCATTCACCTGCATTTAATTGCGGGCGCCATCAGTGACTCTTGGCAACTGATAGAGAGCAGAGCCATGTGCCTGGCAGTATGTCTGGGGAGCAGTGCTTGGTAGACGTTACAGGGCGAGTTGCCCAGCCAAGCCTCAGTCATCGCACTTACCTTGGGGGGTGGTTGGCCGTTCATTTAAGGCTGCCGGCGGTGAAGACAGGTAGCGTAGGGTGAGACGTTCCTGAGTAGGAGAGCAGTGCTCTGCCGCTGCCCAGCTTGTGTGGAAGTGCCCAGTACGTTCCTGTGTGCTCCCGACACTGCACGGCGTCGACGATTCCCCTGCTGGCTCCTGCACCTCACAAGCCGCGTTGGAACCGTGCATCAAGCTCAGACCCCGGGGGAGGGTCTTGTTAGCTTGGGAGAGCTAAGTAGTTTAAATTGGTAGCATTACATGCATGTTTCATGTTGTCCAGTTGTGCAGTTAATGATGCCTTTGTTTTTAAAATAAATGGGACAGCCAAGTGGGGCATTATTAAGCAGCAGCATTATTACTCCCATGGAAGTGTCTTGTCCACCTAGTAGCTATTGGTGTCTGTGTGTGTGGAATCACTTGCTTTATTGCCTGGTTAACTGGCCCAGTCTGTTCACGTAAAATTGCAATACCATTGAAAAGCATGTGTGCCCTGCCATGTGTGAAATTTGACACCTATTGTGAGTTCCCAACTGTTGTAGTGGAACTAGTTACCTAGTTATGGGATTCGGTATTGGGTGGTCTTATCTGCCTAGCCTTAATTAGGATGTATGTCTTGGTTGTATGAGCTATGACTGAAGCTATGAATCAAGTTGTATGCATGGCATCACAGTGAGGTATAGCAGTACCACCACTCGGGACAGGAAGGCAATCTAGAGGGTCGTGAAAGCGGCGCAGTTGATCATTGGGGTTGAGCTACCGGACAACACCCCACTGTATCACTTTAACACTGGACTTGTCACCATATTCTGTATATATTCTTTATATCTCCTTTTTTTTTTATTCAGTGTGTTCTTTAAATTTGTATAGTGTGTGCTGGCGGAATGATCATGAGTAAGAATTCCAAAGTGCTTATACTTGTCGCAAATGGCCAATAAAACTCTTCAACTTGAACTTCATACATTGTGGTGGATGTTCTCTGACCAAACCGGTTCAAAGGTGGTGGCAGCAAAATGCTATTCTATCCAGTTTACCACATTACAAACAGTGAGTTTATTATACTATTCAAACATGGCCTAAGCTATAGGGTAGTTATGTAAACATCCCAGCTATAGTTAGTTGACTTGATTCTGTCTGTCTATTCACGTTTCCAAGCACTGTCCCTGATAGCCCTGATACGGGACCCTTGGGGAATCTTTCATTGTATGGCTTTTACCTCTCCCAGAGGGTCCTGTATGTGACAAATAAAGTTCTTGATTCTCTTGTCTTGCTCCATTTGACTTTTTTTTTCCTGTGGGGAGCCCTGTAACAAGAAAGGTACACTCTATGGCCAAAAGTCAGTGGACACCTGACCATCACACCTACATGAGCTTGCTGGACATCCCATTCTAAAACCATGGGCATTAATATGGAGTTGGACCCCTATTTGCGGCTATAACAGCTGTCACTCTTCTGGTAAGGCTCTCCACAAGCTTTTGGAGTGTGTCTGTGGGAATTTGTGCCCATTCAGCCAAAAGAGCATTTGTGAGGTCAGGCAGTGATGTTGGACGAGAAGGCCTGGCTCGCAATCGGCATTCTTATTCCTCCCAAAGGTGTTCAATGGGGTTGAGGTCAGGGCTCTGTGCAGGCCAATCGAGTTCCTCCACACCAAACTCGTCTAACCATGTCTTTATGGACCTCGCTTTGTGCACAGGGGCACAGTCATGCTGGAACAGCAAAGTAAACTGTTGCCACAAAGTTGGAAGCACCCAATTGGCTAAAATGTCTTCGTATCCTGTAGCATTAAGATTACCCTTCACTGGAACTAAGGGGCCAAGCCCAAACCCTGAAAAACAGCCCCAGACCATTATCCCTCCT
>OOFE01020725.1:20824-32683 GCA_900323365.1 Monocentris japonica | reverse complement strand
CAGCCATCAAAGGGCCCCCCTTTCACTTTATTAGTTACAGAATTATCTCACAGTTGCTGATTTCTCAGAGATGGAGCTGCACCGCTTGCTTCATCACACTGTTGTGGTTGCAAAGATGAGATAAAGTTGCTGCGTGCGTGTGTGCGCGTGTGTGTGTGTATGTGTGTGTGTGTGTGTGTGGTGTGTGTTGAGCTATAGGGGGGTTGCATATATGAAAAGGAGGGGGTGGTAGTAGACAGGAAAAATATCATAAAAGAGACAGTAGTAGCTGCAGAGGCTACAGATGCTAAAGGTTGAGCGGGCCTGATTCTTCCCCTTTTTCTTCTCATTTTCAAAGAGATATCATCATGACCAGCAAAACAATCATGAAAGAGAGGGAGAGAGTAGGAAGACAGGAGAGAGCCGGAACAAAGGCGATGAATTACAACAAGCCAGTAGACTGTGTCTTCTTATTAGACTATGTGACAATATTATCTTGTCGGTTTCATTACACCAACGACAGAGATAATAAGAGCGGATATTTGCTTTAAAATATGCCAGACAGGGTTTCCTGAAAGCCAGATGATCAGTGACTGGAGAGCAGAACTGCCTTGGCCCTGGGAAAGCATTGATTTTACATTATTCTTCCCCACATTAAAGCTGTCATCTTTTTTTTGTTCGACAACTACACAATTAAAGTCTAGTGGAGAGGGAGGGACAGAGCAGACATGTCAGATGTTGTCATTGTGAGGGATTAGAATAGATAGAGAAAGGCTACTACTACATCTGCACTTTTTTTTTTACAAAGGAAAAATTGTTTGCCCATAAAGAATTTCTTTTTTAAATGATTTCCACTGTGCAATAAAAATATTATCAGCTTACTTACAAAATTATTTCTGGCATGTGAGTTGTGAGTTTGTATTAAACTTATTAACTAAAAAAACATTTCTCATAAAAATCATTGCTTACAAAATAGGAACACATTAGTAGGTGTACAGTAATGTGTATTTTTGAACTATGGAGGAATGAACATTGGGTATTTTTTTAATCCCAAAGTGGATATATAGCATTTTAGACTAAAACCCTTCATGTATGAGTCAAACATAACTATTGGATGAGTGAAATCTGAGCAACATATGGGCAGCATAGCAGGGAGGGTATTGTGCAGAGGAGTGTGTTCATAAGTGTATTTATACCCTATATTTATGCTCACGCTCCGCACACTGAGCACCAACAGCTGAAATGCCACCAGTGAGATATGCTGTGCTAAACCATTTAGGCACGCTGGTGCCAGGTTTCCCATCTTGGCCGAACATATTTCTGAAATACTTCTAAAAGCACTTCGGTGACTCTTGTAAAAAATGTACTAAAAGCACCCCTGTTTACTTGTGATCTGGATTTCACCCTTGTTGAAGACCATGGCAAGGCCGGAGCATAAATCTTACAACCACAAACTTTTATAAGGTAAAGTGAGTTAGCTCCGGAGGGATCTGGTATCACACACAGTGCAGAAGGCCTCGTAACCTGTTCTGCTCTCAGGCATGCCATCCTGCCCCCCGAGACCGGGCTGACATAATGTGAAGCCAGGATGGAGCACTTGCTCACTGCAACAACATGCATTCAAGCTGATTGTGTGTTGATATGTTTTGTTTCCTTTAATTTTACAGCACTTTGTGAATTTGCCAGTGCTTTGTCTACATGTAGTTCTTGTCTCGTGGAATTGTATCACATTCAGACGATAATAAAAACAATTATACTGAAATATTTAAGAGGAAGAAAGCTGCTTTAGAGGAAGAGTATACTAATAATCAACCCCATTCTATTTAATAAATGCTGCCAGTCAGAGCTGCTTGTTGCCTTGCATGCAACCAGTAGCAAATGTCACAGCGCTGACTTGGAGAGATACAGTACTGATTCACCAATAAAGATTTGAACATGAAAAAAAGGGATTCTGCAGTACAACCCCATCAACTTTCAGAGCAGATATCAACCAACCTAAAATAGAATCTACAATTCATATTAGCACTAAAATTAAATAAAGCTTGGTAGGATGTAAAAGCTCCAACAATCACGCAATATGTCCAAACCCAACCTCATGCTTGTTGTGGAATAGCTTCCGTGAGTCTCTTGATGACTTTAAAATATATAAAAATATATTCACTGGAATATGGGGACAGAGTTGTTCATGTTCACAAATATTTATTGAACCGTCCAAGATAATCAGAATAAATCAATTCTGTCCAAGGGTGGAGACAGAACAAAAACAAAAACACTGCACTCTCTTGTATAAAAGTTTAGTATATGTCCATCTCTTTACACAGTTTTGCAGATGTGAAAAACATTAATTACCTTGAGGGAAATCCCACCCTGAAACACTATTCAAATGTTATTCTTTTCATCTTGAATTGATCATTGTTTTTTTTAATATTGAAGGGTCTGATCTGTGAAAAATACTACAGCTGCTCCAGTGAACACGAATGGGAGACTGATTTTCAGAACCTCATTGAGGTTTTTTTTTTTCATCCACGAGTTTTATTTCATTGTAAAGTTCTAAAGTAAATAGGCGCTGTTACTGTGTCCATAAAATCAGTCTCCCATGCTGTCAATAGAGCTGCTGCAGGACTTGCCCATGTTCAATCTTGACTGAGCTGTGCAAAAAAAATATATTATTGATGGACTGCTAAATCACAGAGTGCTTTGGTCCAAATCATGACAAAAATGGCTGTCATCAGTTCAACTGTGCTAAAACATTAAGCATTACTGATTTTAGTAACAAAAACTGTATAAATTGATTTTTTTCATCTTTTTGAATGGAGTGGGGGACATTACAAAGGCCAACTGGCCGGGTTGTCTCCGTGGGGTCTTCGCATTAATAAATAAAAACTTAATTCACAAGAGAAAGTGAAAATAAGCAAAAAGCAAAAGTTGAGCCACAGTCATTCAGCTCTCTCTCTCACATAAACACAGACCGTGAAAATTGTCACGGCGATCAAGGGGCTGGTGCTCCGGGGAACCAGTGCGCCTGTGGGCTATTGCGCAACATTTGGAATCTGCGTAAAATGTGTTACAATCTGTCACGTTGTTGTGCTGCAAGTTTTTGCTCGACCACAAAACAAATGGAAGACGGGAAGTTTGCTGTAAACCTTTTTTTTTAAAATGCTGTAATGATTGGCCAACGAGCTGTTCCGCACGATTTGAAAATAATCAGCGTGTCAGTGTCATCTTTCTCATGCAAAGTAGCTGTCTTTGAAGGCGGATCTTCTGGCAGGTTAGACTGGGACGGAGGCTCCGACCAGCTCAGACGAGCGCTGCCACCAAACGCATGAACCGCCTGTCTACGGGAGGAGGAAAACCCGGAATCTTTTTGTACACATTTTTTTTTTACCGCGGATATTTATTTTGGTTATCAGACTGTCTGTGAGTGCCTTGCTAACTTGAACCAGCCCCGTCGCTAAAAAAAAAAGAACAATTGGAGGAAATTTATTTATGTTTTTTTTTCTTTTTTCTTAGTTTTGGCACACACTCACACACGGTCTGAAATCGTAATGCTAGACAGTCAGATACTCCGGAAAGTGTCATGAAAACTGAAGACGGTACTCATGTGTGCCTTTTGGAAACAAGTTGGGAGCAGATCGGAACACATTCCCAGTTAGTAGTTGACACGGTGAAAGACTGAACTAGTACCTTCAGCAATTCAGCGACAAACTGAAACATTTCAAAGCATGGACATGAGCGCGCACTACTTTCAATAAGATTAGATTTTTTTTGGACCCGTCACTGGAATTATCTTTTTATGAAATCATTAAAACAGAAAAGAGGGAATGATGGTCTTACAACAGACTGTTCTGTAAGTTTTTCCACTTACTGATCTGACACACTAACATCAACCCGGTTTTATCACAGCCTACGTTTTAATGAAAGCAACTGCTTTGTCTTAGTGGTGAACATTTAACTTTTGTTTATTACAAGAGGGAGGTGAGAATGTGTCCATCTGCTAAACTGAGCCTCGTCTATGTGCTGCTTGTCTTTTGGAGTGGTGGGGGCATGGCCATTAGCTCACTAGACCCGGATCGGTCAGGAGAGGGGGGATGTCAACACATCAACATCCCACTGTGTAAAGACATTGGCTACAACATGACTCGCATGCCAAACCTGATGGGCCATGAGGACCAAAAAGAGGCAGCCATTAAGCTGCATGAGTTTGCCCCATTGATAGAGTTTGGCTGCCACAGTCATCTGAAATTTTTTCTGTGTTCACTGTATGCGCCCATGTGCACGGAGCAGGTGTCTAACCCCATCCCAGCCTGTAGAGTTATGTGTGAGCAGGTCAAGTTGAAGTGCTCACCCATCCTGGAACAGTTTAACTTCCCCTGGCCTGACTCTCTAGACTGCACCCGACTGCCAACCAAAAATGACCCCAACAACCTCTGCATGGAGGCCCCCAACAACGGCTCAGATGAGCCTCCCAAAGTCTCCCACACCCAGCCTCCAGACTTCAGGCCACAGCGGCCGCTGAGTGGGCAGGACCTGCACCTGAAGGACAGCAACAGCAAGGAGACATGCAGCAACCCTGGCAAGTTCCACTACGTAGAGAAGAGTGAGTCCTGTGCCCCCAAATGCTACCCCAAAGTGGATGTATACTGGAGTCAGGGAGACAAGCAGTTCTCTCTGGTGTGGATGGCCATTTGGTCCATCCTCTGCTTTGTCTCCAGCTCCTTCACTGTGCTCACTTTCCTCATAGACCCACAGCGCTTCAAATACCCAGAGAGGCCGATCATCTTCCTCTCAATGTCGTACTGTGTTTACTCTGTGGGTTACCTCATCCGGCTGTTTGTGGGAGCTGACAGAATCGCGTGTGACAGGGACAGTGGTGTCCAATATATTATCCAGGAGGGTCTGGAGAGCACAGGGTGCACCATTGTGTTCCTTATCCTGTACTACTTTGGCATGGCCAGCTCCCTCTGGTGGGTCATCCTCACCCTCACGTGGTTCCTGGCTGCAGGGAAGAAGTGGGGCCATGAAGCCATTGAGGCCAACAGCAGCTACTTCCACCTGGCAGCGTGGGCCATCCCTGCTGTGAAGACCATCATGATCCTTGTGATGAGGAAGGTGGCAGGGGATGAGCTGACGGGCGTCTGCTACGTGGGCAGCATGGATGTCAAAGCTCTCACAGGCTTTGTGCTTATTCCTCTCTCCTGCTACCTTATTATCGGCACTTCTTTCCTGCTCTCCGGCTTCGTGGCCCTCTTCCACATCCGTAAGATCATGAAGACAGAGGGAGAGAACACAGACAAGCTGGAGAAGTTGATGGTTCGCATCGGGGTCTTCTCTGTGCTCTACACTGTCCCAGCCACCTGCGTCATTGCCTGTTATTTCTACGAGCGGCTCAACATGGACTACTGGCGCATCCTGGCAGGGGAGCAGAAGTGCGTCGACAGCAGCAGGCCACAGTCAGAAGAGTGTGTTATGAAGACTTCTATCCCTGCTGTTGAGATCTTCATGGTGAAGATCTTCATGCTCTTGGTGGTGGGCATCACCAGTGGCATGTGGATCTGGACCTCAAAGACCCTGCAGTCATGGCAGAATGTATTCAGCAGGAAGCTGAAGAAGAGGACAAGGAGGAAGGCTGCCAGTGTGTTCACCAGCAGCGGGCCTTACATCAAACCTCACCCATCTCTCAAAGGGCACAGTACTAAGTATGAGCCGACACGACCCCCTCCCACATGTGTATGAGCTGGCTCTCTTTGTGTAAACCCAAAAATACTTGTAAAGCCCTTACCTAAACGAGACTTTGTAATCAGAGTGCCATCAAAAGATACAAGGTTCATGTTTTATTTATGCAAACTGTATTGAAGATAATGCAATGTGGTTTTTTTGTATCTTGAATCATCTCATGCAACAAGAGCTGCCTTTGTTTGAGAAAAAATCTGCTACTCCTGGAATCACTTATCCCATTGAGGAACTTAGTAGAGAAAAAAAAATCATATTGTTCCCGAGACAAAAAGAGTGGAATAAACCATTTGGATGTGCCACGGGGTTGCTTGAATAATGTGCAATAGATGTTTTCACTGGCAAAAAAAAAGACACTTGTACTGTTAGTGACAGATTACAAACAATGAAAGGACCCCACATACAATGGAAGCAAATGGTCTGGGAGATGAGTGTTGCGTTTGGATGCTTTTTAATGGAAATCGGGGCAGTGTTATATATGTTTGAACTGGAGCGAGAGAGAGCAGCTGTTGAAAAGCACTCACAACCTTATGGACTGCCCTTTGTGAGGCAAATTCATGCCATAAATTAATCAAGCACTCACTATTGAAAAGTTATTTGTACACTGTTGAGTTTTCCATTTTTTTTTCTTTGCTGTTTTATAGCACAAGGGAACATTTGTATATATTTCTAAAAGTTCATATTTTATAGAAAATTAATAAAACGTTCTAGTTTTAAATGTTTGTTAAACTGGAATTGTGTATTGCAAGTGTGTTTTTATTCCCTCCTGAGTGAGTTCACGTCTGCCTATAACAGCATGAAGCTTGCTTTTTTCTATTGCGGCATTTGTGTTTTTCACAATTGTTGACACTGTGTTTTAGTATTCTTCTAATGCGTTCTAAAAATTGAACTAGCCATGAACATTACTTTGTGAACATTAATGTGATAGTATGTCAGAGCTTGCTTTGAACAATGTGTTTGGAATCCAGAAACGCTTTGAGAATAATCGAGTGGGAAAACATCTTCTACATGAGCAAAAGGTGACAAA
Source organism: Monocentris japonica (assembly GCA_900323365.1). Taxonomy (NCBI): domain Eukaryota; kingdom Metazoa; phylum Chordata; class Actinopteri; order Trachichthyiformes; family Monocentridae; genus Monocentris; species Monocentris japonica. The sequence continues at coordinate 25,947 of OOFE01020725.1, read as the reverse complement.
ACGTGAAACCTTTCACCAGCTCTTGACGTAGACAACTCAACAGTTTACACCGGTTGTTGTAACTTCTGTCACATGTAATTAGAGTTAGAACTGATTTGTACTATGAGCAGTTGAGTTGGGCTCATATGAGGCAAATGAGTGTGTCTCGTTCGTCTCAAAGAAAATAAGTAATATCTACCATGCTTTCTGGAAATGAAGTTGGTTACAACTCACACGGACAGCATTGAATAGTGGCAACATCTACACCTGTTTTTAAGTGTAATAAGAAAAAAATGGGAAATCTGCAGAGATGACTAACAGTGCGTTTGATGACACAGAAGAGATCATACAAAAACGTCTTTTATATCATTGTACAGTCAACCACTTCTAAGAATGGGGCTTTTATATTCAGTTCCGTGTTCTGCTTATGAACAACGAGGCAACAAAGTCACTTGTTTTTGCTTTAAGGTTTCTCAGCATATTTTTAACAACATCAAATTGGGTCACTTTTGATGTAAATCATTTCCACCTTTTATTCACCAAAACAAAAACAGTTTATTGTATTCTCAAGTTTGGCTCAGAGGATTTAATTTTGCAATGAAGATAATCAGTGTTTGGCTGGGAAATCCACCCTAAACCAGTTTTCACAATTGTTCCTGATGCTAGACGGTTAAATCAATATTTATGAACATGAAGGACCAATCTGTGATGTCATCAAGCAGAGAGATGTGACTGTTTTGATTCTAGATGGAGGAGAGTTGTTCGTGTTCACTTGTTAATTGACTGTCATCATAACTTGAATCATAATTTGTTTGTTGTTTGACAGTGGATTTGTGATAACCTGTTATATGTGCTTGTATAGGCCTTTATATTGCTCTTCACCTGGACAAGAGTGAATATAAGACTGTTGCAGTATCTCTCTCTCTCTCTCTCTCTCTCTGTCTCTCTCTCTCTCCCTCTCTCCCTCTCTTTCTCTCTCATGCATGCATCGGTGCGTATCAATGATGGAGTTATACAATAATCCAGCACTCATTCAGGACAGGATAAGACTGTTTGAAGGGTCTGGCTTTGAAAAGACGATAGCTGCAAACCAAAATGCAGAGTATCTGTCATCTCCTCTCTTCCTATCAGCAAGGCATAGTGACATTTCTAAAGACACATCAGGCCTGGATTTGAAGTAGTTACATATTGACTGAAGTCATTTTCTAAAGCGTGGCCAACCTGAATGCATCAACCACTACCCTGACTTGTTGGGTTTAACGATCCTTACACCATAAACAATTTAAGGTTTATCCCCACTGAACTACAAGTCTACACTTGAGTCTAGGCCGCACCAATTTAAGCTCTTCATTGACTTTTGTCCTGACAGATGTGGACCCTTTGGATCACCAAAGCCACTGATTTCACATATGTCACTTATGTTATATCCATATTTTGTATCCATGCAATCCATATCCAGGAATATTGACAGATCAGCAAATGTTAGCCAACTTCATGTACCATGAGGTTATGGTTTTCCCAATACTTGCAAAAACGACACATTTTCAAGCACAAGATTTTGTACACCTTTATCTGCCCTCACCTTAAAATCATGTTTGAGAGTTTTCAGCCTATAGCAGAGAGCAGTCACTGGTGCAATAAAGTTGGAAGAGTGTAATAATGCTCTATTCCCGAGGGCATTCAAGTTCCAGCGCCAACCCAACCCGTTTTAACAGTCTAAAGCACATAACTCACAACCTCTATGTGGCTGAATCAAAGTCAGACAGTGTCTATTGATACTCTGTGTTGCGAAAAAGGTGAGTGCTTCTGAGAGTTTCAACAGAGGCCACCTGGATAACAGCCCCCAAGGTGTCTGGGAAGGCTGTAAATATAAATGACAGTTACCACCCCCCTCAGGGCTTCTTCAGCCAAGCAGGCTTCACTTCTCTTCTTCTCTTCTCTTCAAAGGGAAAAATCCTGCTCAGAGCAAGGGCAAAGCACTGCTGGCAAGAAAAAGGTTTTTGGAAATCACAATCAACTGTATGTGTGTTGCTGGATTTAGATTTTTAAAAGTATAGAGCTTATTTTATCATCACAGATTATCAAACCTGTTCTGTTCAGCCAAGTGGCTCATTAGATAACAACTATGTGTCAAAGACGCCTCGCACTGACTAACTGCTCCTGGCGGTGTCGTGTTTTGTTGATCCGAGCAGCCATGTGACTGAGGCTGAGGCACTTTAGAGCCACATATCTCAAAGCTCCACTATGCCCCCTGTCAGCCCCCCCCCCACTCATGCGCTAAGTCACTTTCTAGCCTTTGCATGGCACTCCCCTCCCAACAGCTCATCATTTTTGCCAGCAGCTCCTTGTCGGAGGAGGCGTATGACGTGCCGACAAAAAAAGAGCCTCTGCTTGTGATCAGCTTTGTTTAAAGCAGCATCAAACCTTTGATAATTACTTGATTTAATTTACTCTGACTGCTTTACCGTCGAGCCAGGATTTTCAGGTTTCACACTCTGTAACTGAGCTGATGTTAAGTGTCTGTGTGGAACTGAGCAGTATTACAAACATCTGCATGCATCTGACTGCATCTCTCTCTCGCCATTGTATGTGAGCTTGTGGTAGAACCTGTGTATCTTTGCTTTGGCTGCTGCTGTTGGAAGCAGTCATGAAGTTCTCTGACACAGTGACATAAATCAAGTTGCCGGGATGACTGGCGGCTGAGGCAGCTTCTCTTTGATCAGGCTTTCTGGAGACGCCCCATGCCCTCATCCTCAGCTGCTCCAACAGCACCTGTTTACTAGTTCAGGCCTGTCTGTGTGGAGCGCAGCGCTTAGCCTCTCAGTGTCATAGGCCCATACATGACACACAAACACACACACACACAAAGGAATTTGGCTGTTGCTGGGGGGAGTGCTCCCAACTCCTAATGCAGTAGAACAATATAAAAGAGCCTGTTTCATCTCACAGTGATCTTTGGCACTTCTTTCTCTTATTAGACAAGCGCTTCCAATGTGCATCTGTTGCATCCCCCTTATACCTCCTTTGGCTGTATAAGGGGGAAAAAACTGTTTGTGTGTCAGATGACAAATAAAACAGCTTCTTTTTCCTGCTGAAGAAATGCTATTTGAAACCGAGAGTAAACGCGTTATTGACAAAATTTTACAGAGAGAAATGCAAGTTTCCGAGACCAAAGTGTTATCATAGAATGCAATGAAAGCACCGTCACATCCTCAAGTTCTTGTGGTACATAAATCCCTGAGTTCAGAGGATTGTGGTTGAAGGAAGTGTGGGTGGGCTTCCTGTTCTAAATTGATCATGTGGCAAAGAATCTAGGGCAATCTAAGAGTACAGTATGTATGCCCAATATGCAATAACAAACCTACGGTAATAGCTCACACGGAAACAGACAAAGACTGACACACATACATAGACACACACACACACACACCTCAGTTTGCTGTGGAGACAGTAGTTCCCATTCACTGCTGAAGGTGAGAGTAATTACATAAAAACCTGGCAACAATGAGCTCTCCCTGCAAGGCAGGGGCAGGGCACTTTTTTCAAACGCATAATGAACTGCCTTGCGGGCCCTCTGCTGATCAAACGAGTGTTTGATTGTGGCTTTGGTTTGAAAGAGGACTGAATATGTTTATTTGCATGTGGAGAAGTAAGTGACTTTGAGGTGGAGATCAGGCAGATTAGTGTTAACTGAGAGAGACCTGTGCAAACAGACACTCCCCCTGCATCGGCAGCAGCGCACTTCCTCGGAGGACTAGTTAGGCTGAATACAACATCAGTCAGGCCAGAGCATGGCAACCTCCTATTTTTCAGCCATTGTTTTTTGTGTGCCAGCCATTTCCCTTAAGACTGTCTTTCTTCTCCCTTTTCATAGACTGTGGCTTCATTAGTTTGGTACATGAATAACAGGCACCATAATCCTTACCTGGATTTCATAATGTTTTTCTTCAGAGGCAGATTCAGAATGGGGATCATTATATTACACAAGTACAATATATGTATTGGAATTTGTCTTGGTGGCATTAGTGCAGAGACATATTGACAATTTCCATCGTAACAAAGTGAATATTATGAAGATGCCAGGGTCAGTGCAAGATTTGCGATAGATATTGTATTGTATTGTACTGTATTGTGATACAGATCACTCCACCAAATATACATTCAGCATTCAGCCACTGTGTGCATTCAGGTTGCTTAAGCCTCTCTCTCTATTTTTTCTAAATTCTAACTGTTATTACCCACTGAAATTGCTGTACGGAGCAGAGGCATGAAAGCCATCTCTATTGCCAAACAAGGTAGCCAATCATATTTACCTAACTTGGGAAGTAGGACATGGTGTTCATGTTCTCTACCATCACAATGACAGATGGATATGCAACATTTAACACAACACCGTCAGATATAAGGGAGGAGTATTACCAGTAGTGGTGGTACCCATGGGCTGCAACGTGACTGAAAAGGCAGGAGATTGTGTGGTGAAGGGGGATGTGAATAGTCTGGTGTCAGCTGGAAGCAGCGTTTTCGCCATGGTGACTTAGCAGCGGCAGATTGTGACGCTCTAATCTGCCACCTTCCTAATCCGCACTGCAAAGTGCGCCGATAATAAAAACCCATCAGAATTCCTACGCCTAGAATCTCATTGTTGCTCAGAACTGGAGATGGCTTTCCTCTGTCTGAGGACATTCTCTCTCTCTCACACACACACACACACATACACAAGCATGTGCATGCACATATTACCTTCGCCCAAGTGTGTACACACATAAGAATAAATAAACAGACACACACACACACACACAACTACCCACATTTGTGTTGGTGTTGATGTTGGATTAGCCCTTTGTCTTAGCGCCTAGAAATGTAGTCACTGATTTGCTGCTGAATCTAATATGACTGCAGAAGAAATGTCTCCCAAGGCACAAGTCTTTTTCAGTGCATGCAAATGTGTGTGTGTTTTGGTGAATGCAACCATATGTGCATGTGTGTATGTGTATGTGTATGTGTTAGTGTGTGAATGTGAGCATGCATGTGTGTGTGTGTGTGTGTGTGACATGTATGTGGCATTTTCATAGATGTTGCCAAGGCAGTGACAGGATTGATGGTGGAGTGGGGAGAGCAAGCACACCAGGAGACTGTCTGCATGT